>JAVIWB010001895.1:0-25848 GCA_031893035.1 Dermolepida albohirtum | reverse complement strand
GGAAATAAAAAAAGGGAAAAAAAAGGGAAAAAATGAATTTAATTTTAACATTTAACATTGATGGTCTTTGTGCCTTAACACTTAAGAATACAATTTCTCTATTAGGATTGTTGATTCAGAATTAATCATAGAATCGTCCTACCTGACGTTTGCCCGTGAACTTCTGCCCACTTATATTTGACAATACAGAGCGTTCTATGTTTTGTATTAAGTTGAAAAGAATTTACTTGCGAAGAGTGATGAAAGGCGTAACACCAACTGAAGTGAAAGCAGAATTGGATTCGACTCTTATTCAATGATAAGATACTAGGTTTCTGAATTTAAATCAGAGCACAAAGGATAAACTCCGCAATGGATGTTCAAAACGATCCGGATATGAGTGAAAAAATCTATGGTATTGTATTGATTGACCATCGAATAAGAACAACTAGAGTTAACATACATATAGGAGCAAAAACTGAATCGTTTAAGTGTTTTTTTCGCTTTTTCACTCGTTTCACTCCATTATTACATTCTTGAAACCAAAGAACACTCGTAGCTGTTGACCGCTTTCTTACTAAACCATGCTAGCACATGAATAGCAGGGTTTTCAGTTGAGGAAAAATGTTAGAAAAAAGTCAAAGTTCAAACGCATTGGCGAAATTGTTTATTATTGTGATTGGACGACAATTTTTAATTCAACCTTCGTCACCTTTCTTGAATACAGGTACATCTCTTCTAATTTTCCAGCAGTCGGGGAAAGTACACCAACGACGTTCAAGATTGAATAGCTAGAACAAGGAAACTACAAGAACGCCGGCGCAATTTTTAAGCAAAAATGGATACCATAATTACCTATAGTATTGGAATTCTTAAGGTTTTTTAATACACAAAAAAAATTTGGTTCTTGAATAAGCGGCGAATTATTTCGGGTACTACTGAAACAATTAACGCTGCCAATAGCAGACGTTGAGAGAGGTAATGAGTAGACGCATTGGAAAAAATTAGCGAATTTATTGATAATTGACTATGGTTGAGTGATAAGATCAGCATTCATATTTTTCAGGGAATTGAGTAATCCACTATTGTTCTTTTTACGGTGTATGAAATCCTAATATACACAATCTGTTGTAGGGAAAACAGAACTTTGTTTAAATAGTACTTCATAGTGGCGCCATCTATTAAAAGAAATATGCGCCTGTAGGGTAGATCTTTCACCAATATTATGTCAAAATATCATGACATTTGCATCTTCGGAAGCAGAAAAATTGCTCAGAAAGTAACAGTGCGTATTTGGCAGTAGTGAAAAAATGAATCTTGAACAAAGATCAAATATCAAATTCTATTTTAAACTCGGTTAATCGTTTACTGAAAGGTTTAATTTGATGAAACAAGTGTATGGTGTTTATCACGTACGAGTAGTATAAAATATTTAAAGACGGTCGTACAGACATAAATGACGACGAACATCCTGGTGCAAAAAAGTCTATGGTTATAGAAAGTAACATCGAACATGTTCGTGAATTTATCAGAAATGAGCCGAAATCCTCATTGTGAAACATGGAAATGGAATTATATATTTCTGATGGTTCAACTCATTGCATTTTGACACACCATTTGGGACTGAGAAAGATTTGTGCAAGGTTTCTACCACACAAACTAACTGAATTCAACATTGTACAGACTTGATTAAAGAATCAAAAAAAGACGAAAGATTCAGGTATTCTATTGTAACTAGCGATGAGACGTGGTGCTTTCAATATGATCCATAGACCAAGCGCCAATGCTCTGAATGGAAGTATCCAAGGGAAGAAAGACCGAAAAAAAGCCGTTTGGAGAAGTCAAAAGTGAAGACAATATTGATTTGTTTTCATGATTCGAAAGGCATAGTGCACAAAAAGTTTGTACCAACTAGTCAAATAATCAATGCTGTATATTATCTTGGTGTTATAAAGCATCTTTTGGCACGTATTTGTCGTGTGCGCCCTCAGTATCGTGAAAATGGTAGCTGGCGTTTGTTACATGATAATGCACCATCTCATCGCTCGACGCTTATCATTGATTTTCTAAATACAAATGGCATTTTAACCATCAATCATTCACCGTATTTACCGGATTTAGCTCCCTGTGATTTCTGTCTATTCTCCAAACTACATTTGCCGATGAAAGAATAGCGTTATGTCGACATCGAAGCAATTAAAAAGGCGTCGACAGCGATATTGAAAGACATCTTTAAAGATGAACTTAAAAATTCAGTTGACAT
Organism: Dermolepida albohirtum; assembly: GCA_031893035.1. Lineage (NCBI taxonomy): Eukaryota > Metazoa > Arthropoda > Insecta > Coleoptera > Scarabaeidae > Dermolepida > Dermolepida albohirtum. The sequence goes on along the minus strand of JAVIWB010001895.1, from coordinate 23,606 downwards.
GTTAATTCATCGTGCAAAACGTTTTATTGAAGCCGAAGACAGCTACTTTCACTAAAATAAATGAATTTGACCAAAATAGTAAGCCTTTGTTTTTATTTTAAAAAAGTTCCGTTTTCTCTGAGACAGACTGTGTATACAAGAAAGATAATTCAAGAAGTGAAATTCATTCATCGATTTCAAAGGGTTTCTTAACGAGCCAAGAAAAGGTTGCGGAGTTTACTCAAAACTAAACTGCCCTGGTGTCTGAATTAATTAGGGAAGCAAATTCATCGACTGTCGTAGGAATGCGACGATATACTTTAATGTGATGCACAATGAAGGTAATGAAACAATTTTAAATTAGCTCAAAAATTGAAATAGAACAGAACCATACTATACATATGTTGTTACTGGTTATGCCAACATAACATCATTAGATGCAGAACGGTCATTTTTTGCATATAACAATGTATTTTTATTATGGAAAACACGCTGAAACAAATGTTGAAACATACCTAATTCTGCAATCCCTTCTCCGATCTCATCCACAATGGAATAACGAAACTTAAGCGGGTAACTATTACTTAATTTATTACAATATGCGGGTCTCATGTTGTAACTTTAATAATTATTATATGGTTTAGCGCGTAACAGTGAAATGTAGATCCACATAGTACTATAACTCGAGCCTAACTACCCTCACTGTTGCTATTCGCATCGAGCGCCTGCCCCTATAATACATCCCTGCATTCCAGACAAAGTGCACCATTCTACTAATAACCGTTAACTCAGAAACACATAAACGTAACGGCAATTGATAACAGATGGCTTAGCGAAGTCACATAAACGTGAAAATTGCTGAAAAAAACTGTTATCGAACTGAAATTACGTAAATGTGACTTCAGCCGTCAAAGTGTTACGCAATGTAAATATTTTGTACAAAAAAAACTATTAAATATATGAATTTAGAGGCAAAATTGATATGGGAGGAAAAAATAAACTAAAATTCAACCGAATTAGGATTAATTTTTGTGAAAATTTCTTTAAAAAAAAAATTAAATAAATAATAAATAAAAGACGGTGAAACACAAAATAAAATATTTTAAACTCTGCTTTAAATTAAAACGTATTTTTAACATCAGCACAGTTATCTTTTAGAGTTTACAAAACAAGAAAAAGACAAGAAACCATACCTGGATAATAAAAACGACTCCTCACAACGCCGTCACATTTTCTTTTACCGAACTTCAAGTACCTTAAACTACTGAAAGACTTTAAAGCTCCTCTAAGGCAGCGTTTCTTTTCCTTTCCGTCTTTAGAAACGCCGACTTGTCGGGGCATTGTACCCTGTTTTACCAAACAAACCAACCACGGTACTTTCATCGTGATTAACGAGAGGCGACGGGCCCTTATGGAGCGCGCGAATGTAACACGGGAATCGATAATCTGAACGTACGAACGCAAAAGTAGAAGATTCTCGCGAATACTCAAAAGACTGCACACGCGGGTAGGTGAAATGACACGCGTCGTTTCTTTGGAATTAGTGCTTTCTAATGAGTTTGTTATGGGCACTCGGCGGAACTAATTCATTCTGTACGGTTTTAGGTCTGACATTCTTCAAAGATGTCGTGGTTGTATCGAAGATTTAGTCGTATAAGTTAACAGGACTAGATGGATTGTTTCAAGGTTTAAATTTAAAAAAAATGCCTTTATTATGAGTTAAACATATGTGTATATATATATTTTCTTTTATTTATTATCAATTTTCCCTTCATTTTTAATCTACTTTTAAACAAAAAGGGATTAATCTTTTAATTGAAGTATCTCAATAATACTGATGATTGTGTTAAAATATCGTAGGAAATATTGGCAATTTCGGAATTAAGAAAACCCTTTTTTATCGACTGAAAAAAATTAATATAAATTGTCACTTTTTTAAATTGAAAAATTTGAAATTTGACCATGTACATATTTCGAAAAATTAATTGTATTGATTCTTAGTGAAACATTTTTAACTCATAAATATAAAATAAAAACACGCTTTGTATGATTCGAGAAAATACTTATTTCGCTCCCACGACGTGGGGCAATTAAATAACGAGACTGATGTGAGAAATGTTATATCAAATAATCTTGTATTTAACTGTTATCCCGCTGTATACTTGTCTTTCATTGTTCAAACAATGTAGTTAGTTCATCAGTTATCAGCCTCTTCAGTAACTCTGCTGTTTTTGCTTTTACATGTTCAACAGACTGAAAATGTGTTCCCTTTAATGCACTTTTTATTTCTGGGAACAAGTAGAAGTCACGTAGTGCGAGATCTGGCGAATACGGAGGATCATCAAGCACAGCAATGCGCTTGTCCGCTAAAAACTGCTTCGCAGATAGGGCATTGTGAGCTGGTGCATTGTTCTGGTGTAGAATCCACGAGTCGTTATTCCACAAATCCGCTCTTTTCTTCCTTACTCTCTCCCTCAGCTAGATTAGGACTTCTTTGCAGTACTTCTGATTAGCGGTTTGGCCCTCAGACAGCTAGTCAGGCATGATAACGCCCTTGACATCGAAAAAAACGATCAGCATTGCCTTCGATTTAGACTTGCTCATTAGTGTCATTTCTGTCTTGGCGATTCGACGGTCTGCCAGTTTCTTATTTCCGGGTCATACTGGAAAATTCAAGTTTCGTCACATGTGATGATATTTATGAGCAAGTCTGGTTCTTCTGTGAGTCGTTCCATGATGTCTGAGTAAATGTTCGCCCGAAAGTCATTCTTTCATGAGTGAAGTTTTTCGGCATAATTTTTGCACAAACGTGTGTTTACCATACTGGCAATCATCCTAATGCTCAGACGTTTGTCTTTCCGCACAATTGCATTAATTTTCTAAATGTTCCCTTCAGTTCTTGCAATCACAGATCGACCAGGACGTTCATCATCTTCGACCTCTTCCCGACCTTCGGAAAACCATTTGTGCCATTAAAAAATTCGCTCACGTGACATAACATTATCACCAAACACCTCCTTTAACATTTGTAGACATTTCAGGTTAATTCGTTACTAGATTTTTATGTCAACCTTTATCATGGCACTACTAAGTAACAGTGTCTTCTACAATTAAAGCTCGAAAGTAAATTAAAGCAGACAGAGATACGAAACTACGCGTTGTTGATTAGAGGTTATTTAATTGCCATGCCTCGTATATGCATCAACGACAACAGAAAAAATGGGTACACTTAAATTTCTCTACTGCGAATAGGTATTTTTGTTAATTTAATTTAGAATGTCTACTTAAAAATGCTTCGATATTTAAACACGGTTAACGAAGCTAGAGTGCTGACGACGTTAGGGAACGGGTGGTTATTGCGACGAGTTGCCTAAGAATTTAGTGCGAGTAAAAATACTATGTTCGGAATTAAACTGAGATAGATTAATAAAGCAAGATTAAAAATGCTGATTCGTCAGCAAGACCAATGTGCGGGTAATGATACAGTTCTTATTAATTATCTCCGAGATAATCCCCTTTCTACCACCGTAGCAGCAAGAAAAAAATTGTGTTTCTTATGATACATAGAACAGCTTTTCGTCAAATTAGAAATTCTAATTTAAGAAACTATTCTGCTGCTAGAAAAGTTCATCAACAATGACGTCTGGAGTTTGTAGAATATGTTAAAAATGGACAATAATTTTTGGGAAAATGTCATTTTTTCAGATGAAAAAACATTTCAATCATGTTAGAATAGACAATTAAGATGATATAGACCACGCAGCAGTAACAGGTATTCACACGAATATGTTCATCAATTACAAAGAAGTGGACTATTTTTTCTAAAAGTTTGGATCAAAGTTCAAGGACCAGAGATTTGCTGGAAAACGAATGAATGATTTACTGGAAATGGCTACAGAACCAGGAACAACAGTAACAAGAACAGTTATTCTTGTTATTCGTTAGGACCAACAATAGGAATAACAAAGAAGTTTAAGGAGTAGATATTTGCAGGAAAACGAATGAACGATTTAAAGGAAATAGCTACAGAACCAGGAACAACATTAGTGTCTCTGTTGATATTTTATGTGGTGACACCAGTCCGTAAGGACACATTCACCATAGCCACCAATGACAGTGAGATTGAGATACGCTCAATCAGCGCGCTCGCATGCAGAATCGAAACGAGCTACCTGTACACTTCAGATTTTACAGGAACCATCAGCGGCCTACAGATGGAGAGGGAACCTATCTAAATCCATACTGACTCTGCAGGTCAGTACCCGAGCAGATACAGCTGCTCACCCGTCGAGGGAAAATATACCTCTAGACCGCACGGGCTTTCAACCACTGTCCCCGTGAGTCCAACCTCAAACAGTCGAGCCCGGATTCTCCAAGGAGCTCTCGACTCCCGCGGTACCAGTTTTAACCGTCACACCGTCACTGGTTGTATGGTTCGATATGTAAACATATCTATCAATTTCGTCGCCTGCCAATAGTGGCTTGGTGAGCCAAGCTCAGGTTCCTGGGATCGCTGAGCCCAAAAGCAATGCTAAGATGCACGCCGGGCAGCTAGCGTACACTCCCCTGCGAACAACCAGGAACAACAGTAATAAGAACAGTTATTCTTGTCATTCGTTAGGACCAACAATAGGAACAATTATTCGAATGGGTAAACGTTTCAATGAATTTCGTCATCTTCAGGAGCTGGTTCATCGCTTGCTGAAGACTGTCTGGATCTTTGGCTCCAATCTTTAGCTTCAGTAAGATACAGATCAGCTCCAGAAAATGTAAAATGCGATCTCGTTGAAACGTCGAGGGAGTAGTTCTTCGTAGGACACAGATTACACGTAGCTTAGAGCCCGAGAAAATACATCTCCATATATACAGGATACGTGTTCGCCTTGAAATGAAACTTGTTCTAGTAGAAGATGAGAGAGAGCTCATCGAAACGTCGAGTGGCTGGAGATTCTTTTTAGAATTAACACCACACACGGAGCATCCCTAGAAGGAAATATTTAGAAAACCCTGTTCGCGAAAACATCAAGTATATGGAAAAGTAGCTTGAAGGAATTTGATAATTTACTGTTGTTTATTCTTAAAATCCCAATTAGAAATATATTTTAAAATCTTTACTCAAAATCACTTTCTAAATTTTTTGCGTAGATTAAATCCAAATGCCAAAGTGCAAAAGTTTTGCCTGTAGTCAGCACACGATCCACAATAAAAATTTCGTTCGATATTACATCACGATGAGAGTTAAATAAACATATTTCAGAAAGCCGCAATGTTACTGTAAATAGCGGTGATGACTTCTTACGTACTAAGAGATAAAATTCATGAAAAAATTGCGAAGAAATATATATGAAGTAATTAAAATAGTTACAAACATTCTTTAAATATACATACATCGATTGCATAATTGATTATTAACATCTTATCATATGCAAAACGTAGAAGTAAACCGAATACACACGCACACATACACGTATAAAAACAAACTTGACTCACCATCAATTTTAATTCCGTTCCCGTTGCTGTTTTCTTTGGCAGCGTTGCGACCAGTGCCGTTGTCGATGTTGTTGGTTTGAGTTTCCGTTTGGCTTTGGTTTTTCGTTGTTTTGCTACTACTAACGATGTACGTGGTGCTGGTTACGTTCGATCCTGAAATACTTGCGAAAGTTAACAATACTTCAAGCCGATCATTCCGACTACAAAACTACAAAAACAATCAACGATACAAGATCGACACTGCAGAAACTGAACCGCACGTATTGGAAAACTGCCATTTATGATTTTGAATCGTTTAACTCATCTTTGTACATTAGAATTCTTGCGTTTATGTTAATAAAATCTGTAATGCAAATATGTTGAATTAATTTATTGTTGGTATTTTTACGTTGTAATAACAATCAGGGAACGTGGACAGATAAATGGAAAATATGTTAGATTTCTATTAAATCAAACATTATTTATTATAATAGACTTCTGACGTAGGTTAATAAGTTAATGGAATATCGATAATCGAATTGAATGAATTATATTTCATGGAATCAGCTTTACTGAATTATGGAGGAGATAAAAACAAAGCATCTTTGCAAATAGGAATATATTTATTTTTCTATTTATATAACGCAAACTTTTGGTCTGTGTTGATGATCTTGATTCATCTTTACCTTGCGTAAATCTTAATTTATACACTCATCAGCACGAAAAACAGAATACTAATAATTTTTAAGTAGAAAACACATAAAACTTTCAATGAAGAGATTTAATCGGTGCGAGTTCTTGTGAACTGTTAAAAACTATCTGTTAATATATTTTTATTAATATAAAGAGCTTTTTAAGAAATAATATCGTGTGTTAACAAAACATAAAGATAAATTATAAAAGTATAACTATAAAAAGGTACCACCAAAGAAAAAAAGCTATTGAGTGCCTTTTTAATTATTAATATCAAGTGTTATTTCCAGGAGTTTGTAAAATCTAGTTCATTTTTCGAAATATACGAGAGTGAAGATGGCAGCACTCAACAACAAAAGCTAGGGAATGTAGTTGTGTATCTATTGTCAGGTATTCACCAAAGTTTCAGCCATTTTAAACACGCTGTTGTTGTTTGACAGTAGTTTGAGTGAGTCAATGTCAGCGCTTTTGTGAAAATGGAAAAAAACCAAGTATCGAGCTGTCATTAAATATTTGTTTTTGAAAGGCAATACGCCTACGCAAATCATCGATTAGTTGGACTCTGTGTACGGGGACTCTGCACCATCATTTACCACGGTGAAATTTGGGACAGCAGAATTTAAATGTGGCCGTAAGAGCTTGGGACACGTGAACGTTCGAGACTTCCAAAAACTGCAACTACTGACGATAACATCGCTAAAGTTCACCAAATGGTGCTAGACGACCGTGGAATTAAAATGAGAGAGATAGGCTAAGGCTATGAATATGTACAAAGGACGTGTTTGTCACATGTTAAATCAAGATTTAGGCATGAGAAAGTTGTCCGCGCGTTGGGTGCCGCGTTTGTTCGAACGAACATTTCCTATGCTCTGTTGGCGCAGTTCAGTCGCAATAAATCCGAGTTTTGGCGTCGATTAATTACTGTAGATGAAACTTGTACACACCATTATACGCCCGAAACAAAAATACAGTCAAAACGGTGGACTGCGAAGGGAGAACCGGCTCCAAAAAAAGCAATCAATTATCTTCAAAAAGGAAAAATTATTAATATTGCAGGAGCATACTACGCATCACTACTTGACAAGCTGGAGCCAAAAATTGTGGAAACAGCCAAATTTGCAGAAAAAGAAAATCTCACCTCAGCGGTTGCCATGGCGGAAATCCACGAATTACGATTTGAACTGCTTAACCATTCGCCTTACTCGCCAGATCTAGCCCCAAGCGACTTCTTTCTGTTCCCTCATCTAAAAATTGCGCTCGGAGGACAGAGATTTTCATCAAATGAGGAGACAACCATTTTCGTGAACAATTACTTTGCAGAAAAAACGCCGAGTACTATTCGGACGAGTTGAAGAGATGGGAGCATCGCTGGAAGAAGTGTGTGGAATTACGAGCACAAGGAGATTATGTAGAAAAGTAAATATAAATTTTAAGAAAAAATTTCGTAATAAAAATACAATTGCTAGGTCGGAAAGTTTTCAGATCACCCACGTATTTTGAACTATGTTTTGATTCAATTATGTGGAATATCTCCACACTCTTCTAAGAATGCTTCTCCCAGTGGACCCATCGATCTGAGAGCAGGACATGGTTCCTCAAGTAGCCTCAGTTATGCCCGTAAAACTTGAACGACAAGAGGCTGCCCGTTATCGTGAATGAAGAGGAAGTTATTATCTAGAAATAGTGCGGGTACTATATAATCTTTTAGTATTTCATTTATGTACCTGTCGGAAATAAATCCCTGGGAACAAGGTAGAACTCGGGGTCTGCCTTTATAATTATACCCGCCAACAACAACCAAGTCTTAATTAACTATTATTTATTATTTATTAACTAATAACCGTTACTTGATGAAAATCCATAACAAAATTAAACACAAAAACAATTGTGTTTTTCATAAAATATCTTTGTTAAAAAATAGCAACAATTCTTTCACCAATATTGTTGCTTCTTCAGACCAATAGGTAAACTTAACACAAACGGAATATATTCTAGTCAATTAAACTATTTTCAAGATGGGAGTGGTATACCATTACAATAATATAAGTTTAGCAGTGGAGAATTATTCATATCTACTTGGTTATTTAATAAATTATTACATTTTTTATGTTTGCTTCTTCTAAAGCTACAAGAAATGATAACTTTATCCCTTTATTTTCCGAATGCAGAAGTTGTGATCATTTTTGTTATGATTAAAAGTTCTTTTATGTTCTGATATCCTTGTTTCCATAGATCATCCAGTTTGTTTATATGATGTGGTCGCTAAACTCGTCCTAAAGGCGAGAAGGAGTCTAGCGAAGAAAAAGAAAACATTTTGTCAAGTGTATTTTCCTTTTATCTCTTCACGTTCACCTAATTGTTATTACAACGTATAAAATATCTACAATAAATTTATTCAACATATAAATATAGCTCAAGAAAGCTTCAAAGGATGTCCATAGAACGCGAAAGAGTTTAACGAAGAAAAGGAAAACATTTTGCCGAGTGAAACTATAGCCCAAGAAACTTTAAAGGAAGTTCAGATATGGTGTCGCCATCAAACTCGTCATGACAAGGAGGAAGAGTCTAACGGAGAAATGGATAACATTTCGCCTTGTAGATATATAGCCCAAGAACGCTTCAAAGTAGATTCAGTTATAGTGTGGGCGCCAGACTCGCTCTTAGGACGAGAAAGAGTTCAGCAAAGAAAAAGAGAACATTTTGCCAAACGTATTTTCCACCTGATTTTTATTACAACGGATGAAATATTTATAATCAATTGATTCAACATGTAAATAAAGCTGAAGAAAGCTTCGAAAGAGGTTCAGTTGTGGGAGCCACACTCATTCTTAAGGCGAGAAAGAGTCTAACGAAGAAAAGGACATTTTTCCGAGTAAACATATAAGTCAAGAAAGACTCCGAAGAGGTTCAGTGATGGTGTGGGTACCAGACTCCTATAGGCGAGAAAGAGTCTAGTGAAGAGGAGGACATTTTGCCGAGTGGTCATATAGCCCAAGAAAGTTTCCAAGGAGGTTCAGTTATGGTGTGGGTGCCAGATTCGTTCACAGGACGACAAAGAGTCCTATAGACAAGTAAGAATGTAATGAAGAAGAAGAGAACGTTCTGCCGAATGAACATATTTCTCAAGAAAGCTGCCAAGATGGTTCACCTATTGTGTGGACACTAGACTTGTGCATAGAACGAGAAAGAGTTTTATATACTACAATATTTTATGGGAAAAATATACTATAAAAATCAAAATGAACCGAGAAGATAATATGAGCATGTAACACGTTTCGTCCATTAAGATTTTTAAAAGGCGTTAACTATGCCATAACTTCTAAACTCTGTTACATTCAAATATATAATTTATGATAATTGTCATTGTGTGTTTTTGTAGCTTATTGCAAATGATCGTAATAAAATCTGTTATACATATGAGGTATAAATACCTCGACATAAATTACTACAAGATATAGAAACTAACATTCGAAATTTATCTTTGATGGACAACAATAAGCACTTTAACGTATTATTATTTAAAATTCCATTTCAATCTCAATTATTATCTGCCTTATGTACTCAATAAAGTGAAATATCATTAATGCAAAACCTTGATATTACTAATCTACCTACAAAGCACATAATCCACTCGTGGCTACCCGTGGGCTGTTTAAGAACATAAATGAAGTAAATGTGTGTATAATTCAACGATTTATTAGTACCTATATTGGCACATTACGTAACGGAAAATCTTGGTAATAGTGCTGCTAACATTCCAGCGAAACCGAATCAAAATGCACATGTATGCAATCATAATAGCATATTACTTACGTTTAATCGTTTCGGTGTGTGTTTCCTGTTCCACGGTTTTATTGTTGTTGTTGTATTGGCGTTTTTTCGGCGAACCTCCGCTACAATCTCTGAAACAGAACAACACCATATACCCTTCTATACAATAGAACTTTATCTAGCGACGTTTAACGAATTATTTTTACACAATGCAATTTATATAATGACAGTAATGAGTATTATCCTTCTGCTTAAACATGCAGGTAATTACATTATTTATCTTTGAATGTAGATGTACTTGCGATGGCTGGAAATTATTAATTTTTACGTATTGAACATCTATTGATGTATAAAAACAATGGATCAGTTTTAAATCGACGGCGAATATTGTGTAACAGTGAAAGAGCGAGTACCGTGTCACATTGTTTTGTCAATCAGAAAAAACGGATTTATGGTCCGTAAGCTTTGGGGACACTTGGAACGTGACGTCACAGAGGGTGAGGCTTACCAAAAAGCGTGATTTAAAAATATACGTGTACTAATCTAAAAGTCTTCGTACTTAATTAGTACCAATAGTAACACAGTACGATAATAGTCTATAGCATACGATGATGATGCTGCTTGCTGATAACTTAATCAACCTAATCTTTATTGTCCCTCATGTATCCTCAAGTCTTGGGCCATTACTTTGCAATTCCTATTTAAATGCCTTATTTACCCCTATTAACTCGTACTCTCTGTGGTTACGTTTTTGATTTTATGATCTAGTTGTTCCAGGAACAAGATAATTTTAAATATTAGTATTCTAATTATAACATTGATCGATGTGCAGTTGCCAGATCTGCAATTGTGTTGGATTTGAGAACAACTTTTGACTCATCTGTACAATTTTTTGATCATATAGATTTTAATTCCAATTCTGTCACACATAAATGTCTCTCAAGAGCTACTAGTGTAATCTCTTCGAAGAAAGTTTTTAAAATTCTTATCATTTAAATTTGATCATGCATACCTGTAACGGGGATTTGATGTTTTAGATGGGATTCATGGCACCAAGATCTTTAAAATTGTTCCTCGACCCGAAAGTAAAGAATAGTATATTGAAAAGTTCAAATAAGGCATATACTTGTTATTGCCAATAAACTGCTCACTCCTGAAAATACTCCCTTGTCTTGTTATCACTATTACTTTTAGTGTGCTAATTACTACATCTTTTCTTTTCTTGCCTTTTTTAGGCATTAAATAATATTATTATTACAATTAATATAGAAAAATGTCTCTTATGAACAGAAATTGTGAAGCTAAGTGAGTCGTTTTTGTTTGTAAAGGTTACAGTTTCTCGGTTTAAAGCTTCAAAATTTTTCAGCAAGAAAATTGTCATTGGAAAACATACCAGTATTCCAGATAGAGATAAAAGCAAATGAATGTTTTAAAAAAAACATGTGCAGTACGTTCGGTGAAGGTACTCTTGATAATCGAAAACACCAACATTGATTTAGGAGATTTTGAAAACAAAATTGTCAGACGATGAAAGTATCATCATATCCATGTGTCCAATATTGACCAAGAAGTTTTGCGAAATTTCAAGAAGTCTAAGAAGAATTTGCTACATCACTAAACTGGTGAGGATCAAAAACTTAGCAAATGTGTTTCAAACAAGTTAATTAAAGAGGTATAAAAAGATACCGATCGAAATTCTCTCTTAACACGTCAAAACTATTTGCTGTTTGTAGAACCAATAATGACTGGAGATTAAAAATAGATAACCAGAGTAAATTTGAAAAGGCGACTGACTTTTTAAACGAAAGTAAAACTCCGCAACCATGGCTGGAAACAAACCAGCATCCGAGAAAAAAAAATTAAAATTGAAATATGTTTTGTGTGTGGTGGAACTTAAAAGAAGTTTTCAGCTATTAACAAATTGCTACAGGTGATGTTTATTATTAACAACTGAATAGGCTTTATCAAATTTATAGAAAGAAGGAATCCATATTAATCATCACTGTGCAAAGCGGAAAAAAAGTTTTATTCCTAAACTTAGTGATTCAAGAAACATAAATATTGGGAGTATCGGCAGCGATATTATGTCAGTCTAATATCTATACAATGCTAGTTCAATATTGTGTCACACCATCACAAGTGTGATGCAATGACTTGATTCTGACTAGTTCATTTGAAACGAATTTATTAAAAAAAATTTATGTAATTGTCTACTAAAATCGAAGAACTTCCTATTACTTGCTATCATCTATTAAAGTCTGACGTAAATGATAGGGAGTTTAGAACCAGATTGAACGATAACACATCTCAAAATGCAATAAAGTACGGTGCTTCTCAAAACAGAGTCTTTCGCCCAATATTTTATTTAACTTTCACTGCAGATCTCTTAACAATAAAAAGCAACACTATAGGCACTGTTATTTTAGCGTCCAACACAAACGCAATCAAAGCTACAAACTCTCTACAGATTCTCTTAACCTGTACATAAAAAAGGGAAAATTAAAATCAACCAAGCAAAACCTGCACAACTCAATTTCTCACTCAGACTAGTTCAAGGGCCCTCACTATATTTAAATAGCATAGAACTTCCAGATTATACAAGCACGAAATATTTAGGTATGTACACGTACAGCAAGCTGGATTGGAAAGATCGCTTTCTCAAAAATCAAAAACCTCGATATCAAGATAAAGGGACTATATTGGCTTAACCACCAACCGAAGAAAGTCCAAGCTATTATGTGAAGGCAAAATTCTTTTGTGCAAAGACATCATTAAACAAATCTAGATCCACAAAAAATATCGATGAGAATACACCAGCAAGTCCAATGTAATCATAATACGGAGAAACCGGTCAAGAATATTACGGATGATACAAGCCCTTCATGAGAACTTACAAATACTATTTGTCAAAGACGTGATTAAATAAAAATAGTATATACCATTATGATAAGATGTACAATTTGGATCTACAGAATAGAGCTATGGGGATGTGTTAGAAAATCTAAAAAAAAAAAATCTAAAAACCATAATAGAAACTAGTCAAAAATACTACTGATGATAGAAGCCCTTCATAAGAACTTACGAATGCTATTTCTCAAAGGCGTGATCAAATAAAAATAGTATAAAGCATTATGATAAAATGTAAAGTCTTCATAATTATCTTCTACACTCTCTATTAGAACCATGACACAACAAAAGGGTGAGAAAAAGGTGGCTAGCAGATTGGCAAGGGGCATAAGGAAGATTCATCTTTGAAAGAGGCTCCATGATACATAGAAATTTGAGTATATATATATATATATATATATATATATATATATATATACGCTCACAAAATATTTAGGTACGCACATGCAGAGCAAGCTCAATCGGAAAGATCGTTTTGTCGCAAAAACGAAAACAGATCGATATCAAGATAAAGAAACTATATTAGTTTAATCGAAGAAAGTCCAAGAGAGATAGCACGTGAAGAAAACGGCCCGAATTGATTAATAGGAAAGGTGTTGTCTGCCATCATGACAAACCACACACTTCTTTGATGACCCGTCAAAAATTGAGAGAGTTTGGTTGGGAAGTTTTGATGCACCCACCTTACAGTCCGGATATAGCACCCTCTGACTATCATCTGTTTCGATCTCTGTCTCTCAATGGAATTAAGTTGGTTTCAAAAGAAGCCTGTGAAAACTATATAAAAACACCACCAAACCACATCTAGATCGTTTTGTCGCAAAAACGAAAACAGATCTATCAAAATAAAGAAACTATATTAGTTTATGCACGTGAAGACGAAGTTCTGTTATATAAAAACACCACCAAACCAATCTAGATCTACAAAATAGAGCTATGTGGATGTGCTAGCAAATCCAATGTTACCATAATACAGAGACACCAGTCAAGAATACTGTAGATGATAGAAGCTCTTCATGAGTACTAACAAATGCTATTTGACGAAGACGTGGTCAAATAAAAATAGTATAAACCATTATAAGATGGAAAGCTACAATAATTTTCTCCTATACTCTTAACTAGGCTAGAAGTCTAAAAGGAATGCGTCCAGAAGTTAGCAAAAGCATAAGGATAATTCATTTTTGAAAGAGCCTCATGTTATTAAAGGACAAGATAGGTCTTAAATCAATTAATTAGCACATAGAATTATTGTAATTCTGATAGCTAATTGTTCAATAAATTTTAGATAAAATGTAACTGTAAAGAAGACCGTATCAGTCAACACAAGTATTGAAGTTTTGTGATGATCTGATTTTAAATTTATGCGTATTATTTAAGGAAATGCGAAACCAAAGAGAAAAAGAAAAACAGAAAGTGAAGCTCCGAAAAATGTAAAATTAAAAATTCATTCCTAAAATAGTATTTGTTGATTTCCAAGATTATTTCGTAACACAAATTAACTTTGCTCTTTTCCGGGTCTCAAATGCGAAATGTTGCTAAAATTTTCGACAAATATTTGCCGAATAAACGCCTTAATAATTATTCATGAACTCGTTAACTTAATTTACAATCTGTACTTCATTATTCAAATATTATTCGTATGAAACACGATACGCAATTATTTAGGCTAACGTGAACGTGATCCGAATAATTTCCCATTTTGCGAACATGTAATTACTTCATTTCGGATTAAACGCATGTCGCCAAGGAATTTTAACGATTCGTCAATGTTAAATTCTTCATTCAATTAAATGTCGAACGTGTGTGCGCGCTCGACGTACGACTTGATTGCGTTTTAATAGAAAGGGAACGAAATTACATGGGCGCGGAACTACATAGTATTGGCTTTGGATGCGCAACATCGGATATGATCTCACATTACTTATCCAGCGAAACAGTTTTATGGTCGGAATAAAAAGTGACACGCAAAAAGATCATTTTATTATCCGAATTTATTTTTATAAATTCACATAAACTAGGAACAAATGTGGCTTCTTAACATGCGACTACATACACAAAAAACACCTCCGATATTTTTGCATTCTTATTTTTAGACCATCATATTTTAAGAAAACGCGATCCAGATCATTTTGTTTGGAATTAAAACACGTCGAAATACCATTTTTCTACGACGTTCCATTTTGTCTTTCCAAAATATGAGAAGGGTAGGAAATATTCAAAATATTCTCGACCTAGTAGAGATATCTTGCAATGCTATGTATATAAAAATTCATAAACATATACTGACTGTCCCAAGACATGATTGCCACAGCTTGAAGATATGTTACTGAAGCTATTTCAAGTTAAAAATGTCTATGGAAAATATTTAATCACTGAAGGTTGATATACAGCCCCTTTCCAGATTAATTTTCGTATTCTGTATACGCATTTCGACAACTAAGTTGCCATCATCCAAGGGCGACACTGTTTAATTATCTGCTGATGATGACAACTTAGTTGTCTAAATACGTATACAGAATACGAAAATTAATGTGGAAAGGGGTTATATTGGGTGTTTTTTAAGAGCTTGAGAATTTAAAATATACAAGACAGAAATGTTGTTGGAATGAAATTTTTTTTACTATAATCTGGTAGATAATTTCGTGGCATTTATTTTTTAAATATGATTTTCGTCATATACCCGCCGCGGCTACGAGTTACATTCGATCAGTCCAATTTTTGGCGTCAATGGCGGCTTAAATATTGGCTTTCAGTGCTTCAAGAGTTGCTGGTTTGTCGGCATAAACCAATGACTTAACGTAGCCCCATAAAAACTAATCCAGAGGCGTTAAATCGCACGAACGAGGGAGCCAGTGAACAGGACAACTTCTGGAAATAAAGTTGTCACCAAATTGATTTTGCAATAAATCGATTGTTAAGCAAGTTACGCCCTCTTGTTGGAACCAAATGTCGTCGATATTTAGCTGATTAATTTTTGGAAAGAAAAATTCAGTCAGCATGGCTCGATAGCGCTCGCCATTCACCGTAACGGCAGCTTCTTCCTCCAAACAGTCAATTTTAATGGATGTAATGGTGATTCTTTAACGGCTTGAGGATTGTCTTCGCTCCAAATACGGCAATTTTGCTTACTGACGTAGCCATTTAACCAGAAACGAGCTTTATCACTAAACACAATTCTTTGATAAGAATGCTCATCTTCGGCCAGTTTCAAATGAGCTCAAACAGCAAAAATGCGACGCAAACGATTGTCGTTTGGCTTCATTTCTTGCACGAGCTGTATTACAAAGGCCAATAAGTTGAGAACGACGACGAGTCGACATTTCGGCGCCTTCTTCAATACTTCGCGCTACGGCAGCAATATTTTGGTACGCGCATTTCTTTGTCTTGTTTTTGGTTTTAATCGAAAAGAGTAAAATTAGTGCGAAAACGATCAATAACTGCTCGAATTGCTTGCTCACTAGGCCGTAAAATGAACAAAGTGCTCTATGAACTTCGCGAACAGATTTATTTTTTTAAAAGTAAATTTCCACAATTTGGAAATGTTGTTCTGGCGTTAAACGATTCGTGATGACTTGACAAACATTACAGAACAAAAAATGTCAACACAGTTTGACATTATCAGCTGTCGAACCGTAGTTATCGATATCGATAGTTCTCATGCAGATTAAACAACACCCATTATATCAACCGTCAGTGAGTAAGTTAATAAACCACAGGCTCCATCAAAATTACCTAATGAACGTACATATGTCCAAAATTCTATCGTAACTGAGTTACAAGTATTTGTAGTTTTGGAATCTCAATGAAAATCATTTGAAAAGAAGTCGTTTGATTGAATTAGTTGTTCAAAATGCTCAGTTGTTATATACATACATAATCTAGCTCTTCTTAGAATTGATGAGGTAGCTCTGCTAGCAGTCTCAGGATCAGCGCGAATAGTTTCTACGGCTTCCAGTTGTTCATATTTATGTTAACATTGTTACACTTCGCATATATATTAATTTTTTTATGTATCATGTAAATTAATTTATTTAATTTAAATACAATTCGATTATTATTTAGACATGCTTTGTGTTATATTTGGACGAGGAATCTTTTTGTTTTTGTCATGTACGATAATACTGTAATAAACCAACGGTCGTTATTTTCCAAGAACGAACGCTTTTCTGCACGTGGTTCCCTTTCTTGGAATATTCACGGTAATTTGACACTCACATTCAATACTAATTCTATTTTATTAATTCTTAAATGCAACTAGAGATTCAAACCTTAATCTTCCTTTTCACATAGAATATGCCTTTATTATTCTGTTTAAATATCTGCTTGCCTGCAAAATTATATTTGATATATTTTGCTTTTAATTCATGGTAATTTTTGGCGTGTCTAATCCTGTTTTCTCATTGGTCGATTCAAATATAACTAGTTTCTTTGCACTGCACCTTATCACTTCTTTTTTAAAAGCCCAGTTTGTGAGAATAAACGCTCTCTTCTGCTCCATGTACTTGTTCAGTTAGTGAAGTGTTTTTTTGTACATACCCGTACATGTATTAGTGTACACGTATTTATTTCACGTTTGCGAAATATACAACATCCTGGCCCAGGTTGTATACACACACACGCAAGTACCTCACGTAACGTTCGATAAATACGTATTTCGTTCTAATCCCTGTACATTTTCCACAGTTTTTTATTACTCAATTCATTTTTATTACAGCATTTGCGATTACGTATATCTTGCTTTTGTTTATTGCTCTCGCTTTGGTAATTATTTTTATTTCCACATATTCAAGGTATAAAAATTAATTTTATTTAGTAAATAAAATTTTAAAGGCAATTCTGTTGTTTTATTACCACTACTAATTTCTCTTTCAGCCTGACCTACGTACGTCCTGGACTTTTGATGCTCATCGCAAACTATTATTAATAATTAGCTTTTGCAACTTCTATTCTGATTTGTATTTATTGCAGAGTTTAAGCTAGTGGAAATGCGCTCCTAATAAATTTACTAAAAAGCACATGCAAATAAATATTTTCTATTAAATATTATCTTTATTATTTATCTAATTAACAAAGGAGGTAGTAGAGTGTCCCCCTTAACTTCCTTAACACATATCATCAATCAAAGGTAGGATGTAATAACATAGTATATGTTTATAATATATATTTACAACAATAGATCAAATCGCTAATTTTTTTTCAAAAATAAAGCTAGAATTGTCAACTGTTATATGACATAAGTAGTATGAAGATAACTGCGATTGAAAAAAACATAAATTTTTTTATATGTAGGTCTTTTAATAAGGACATAACAATTTTGTATTTAAATAAAGTACAGAATAATTAAGATATTGTTCTCTGAAATTTATTCCAGGTGCAGTACACACGTTACATTTAACTGTGGAACTTTCATATAACAACCGCGAGCACGTTTGCAGCGATTGATTCCTTGGAGACAGTTTTTCACCACTCTTTCATACATATCGGCGAAACGTTGGCAATTTCGCGAACGATATTGTTCCTGAGCTCCTCTAACGTTATTGGCATGTTGACATAAATCAACGACTTTACATAACCCCATAAAAAGTAATCCAACGACGTTAAATCGCATGAGCGAGATGGTCACTCAACCATTTCTCAAGATTACACGTTTACCGAACTTCCCCTTCAATAGACCAATGGTTTGATCAGCTGTGTGGCATGTGACACCATCTTGTTGGAACCACATATCACTGATGTCAAGTCCATATAATTCTAGCCAAAAATAGTCTTCCAATATGGCACGATAGCGAACTCCATTGACCGCAACACGGCGATCATTTTCATCGACGAGAAAGTATGGCGCAATCACACCTCCGGCATGAAATCCACACCACACGGGCACATTTTGTGGTTGTAATGGAGTTTCTTGAAGCACATGTGGTTTTGTTGCTGTTTAATAACGCACATTTTGCTTATTGACAGAGCTATTAAGCTGAAAATGAGCTTCACCACTGAAGATGATTTTTCGATGAAATTCAGGATTTTCTTCTAACTTTAGCAGAGTCCAATCGGAAAAGTTTCGACACTTCAAATGATCAAGAGGCTTCAGTTCTTGAGTTAATTTGATCTTGCAAGGGTGTAAGTCAACGACTCAATATTTGGGTGTCGAGTAGAGCGAGCCATGCCCTCTAATACGGACCACAACTTGAAATCCAACGGGTTGAGGTCTGGACTACCAGCTGACCAATCATCCGTTGATATGATGTCCGGAACGTTTTTTTGAGCCACAGTTGAGTCGTTTTTGCTTTGTGAGCTGGAGCAGAGTCTTGCTGGAAAGTCCATGACTTATTGGTGAATACTGGTTGGTTGAGAGGCTTCACAATGGGTTCCAAGACGGTCGATTGATATACTTTGGCCGATGTTTTTACCCCTTTCTCGTGGATGGTGGCCTCTTTGAACCCTCGAGATGATTTGGGATGCTTCCCTGGATGACTGAGCATACACATGATCATTCTGTTTATTGAACGATTCTTCTACGGTGAAGATTTTCTCGTCAGTAAACAGAATTTGTCTGTGAGGCTTCTTCGCGTACCGGCTGAGTAATGCTTTCGATTTTCGCATGCATTTTTCCTTTAATGCGGTCGTGAGTAGGTGTCCAGTGTGTCGCTTGTACGCGTTGAGACCCAAATCTTCTTTGATAATGCGAGACATGCATTTTTACGAAATTTGCATTTTCCGCGACAAGATTTTCTCCTTTCGCAGCGATTTTCGGTCGATTCGTTTCTTCACGGCTTTGATCGCTTTCGCAGTTCTTACAGTGCGCGGACGGCTGGATATTTGACGGTCTCGTACTCCACCAGTATCCTCAAACAACTTCACAGCACGATACACAAAATTGCGAGTAATTCCAAGCGGTCACAACGTCCTAAAATATCGCCTTTTTTCATGTTGCATTTTAGTAGGCCAACTACAACAATACGATTTTCGATGTCGCCCCATTCCAAGATTGTAAACAATTAATGTCAAAAACTTTTTACGTCACAATGAATTATAAATGTCAACTGTCAAATCGCAGTCAATACGAAATGGATGCGCCCAGTGTTGCATTCGTAATGAATGTGTTTAGTTGCGTACCAGTATTTATAACTTGACTAGGTAATCTTGTAAGGTTGTAAGCCAAGATCTTTACACAAAATTCGTCACAATAACTTATAACTTGACTAGGTAATCTTGTAAGGTTGTAAGCCAAGATCTTTACACAAAATTCGTCACAATGTGGTTTGAGAGATTCCCAATTCCTGTATACGGTGTGGAATCGATTAATTTAGCTCATTTTGAACTGAAGCAGTTACGGTTGCAATATTTTCAGTACTTCGACCGGTGCGTAGTATCACTGGTACACGAACATCCTATAGTGAATATTTTGACTCTAATTTATCCATTATAGTATGTACAGCCTGTCTGAAAATTGGAGTACGTGCTCTTAAAGTTGCGACTACTAATAATTTCCAAACGTTGCTCGTTCTTGCACTCCACCAAGACAAAAATGCTAATCTTAATTGACGTTTTGACCTTGATAAACAATGAAAAACGTTCAAGGGTACGTTCGTGTTAAAAGACAAAATTGTTACGTGCTTATTGGAAAACTTTATACTAGTGTTTTCATTATAAAGGTAACATTTTATCGCAAACATAAAACTGTTTCAATATACAATATAAAAATGAAAAAAATATATGGGAATAAAATATATAGTGAATTACTTTCTAACTTTAAAATTCTGAGAACGGAATCTAATTTCGTTAGGATATTTAAAAAACAAGGAAGAAACTGTCATAAATAATGCTATAGACGTCCTCCTTAATCCACGGGACTACGCGCCAAGAAAGCAAACAATATTTTCGACGGCATTCCGTTCGTTTTGATATACTCACTCGTTTAATCCAAGCCTCAGAGTGCTTCCGGCGCCTTTTAATAAAGCGTGGGCTTCTGCGTTAGTTTTATCCCGTGTGCTTTCTCCATTAATTGACGTTATTATATCTCCCTCTCTGATTCCTTTCGCGGCGGCTTTGCTCCCCGGATTAACCTGCAAAAAACATTCACGAATGTTACATTGGTTGCCTAGTAATACGTTCACAATATACGGACTGGTTAAATAAATATGTAGAGAGAGTTGAATCAATTTGGATCTCGAAATGTTTTTATTTTCTGCTATTCCTTCTGGGTTAAGTTAAAAAAGTTAGATGTATTTTGAGTGCCAAATTGTTTTCTAGTTAAAGTGAGTTTAACCTTCGTAGTTCGTAAAGTATGAGTTCTAAACTAACAGAATATAAACTCGCTGGTTTTTATAATAAAATTGTTCTAGCCTAAAGACAAATTTAGACAAATTTGTTAACTTCAAAGTCGTTTCTAGAACTATCGAAAATATCAGCACGCAAATATTTGTTAATTTACAATAACTTTTTAAGACAAAATCATTTGAGTTATTCGAAAAATTCACTCTATTCGTTGACATTTTAATATGATCTTCCGAAACTTTTATTGTTTAAAAATTAAGCCAAAAAACAAATTTTAACATCAAAGTTGTTTCTAGAACCTTCGACAATGTCAGCACGCAAGCATTTGTTAATTTACGATAACTTTTGTAAAATGCTTATCGAAAAAATTAAGATTTTAGTCAAAATAAAGAATCTTTAACTTTCGTAATTCATAGAACAGTAGTTATGAAATAGCTGAATACAAAGTCACTTCTTTTTATGACAGTTATTCAACTTTTAGAGATAATCTATTAACACATTTAACAGTTCATATTTTGACATGGACTCTCAAATTTTTTTGTGTTCTAAAATTAAAAAAAGAAGAACAAAAAATATAAATACAAGTTACACAAACATTACTATATAATACATTCGAAAACAGTAGTATAGATAAACAATAACATTCACCAAACAAATATAAACGTCAAATATACAGTAATACGAGGGTAGCCGTTTATATTTCGGGAACTGACAACAGTGTTAGTGATGCCTCCGGTCTGATGATTGCATCGTGAAGTTTGGCATTTTTGACAATATATTTACCATGACAGTTTTATTATCCGGTTGGTATTTCTATTTTTGACAGTAACTTGAAAACTAGCAGATTGCAAACTCACTCCTTTCTATGAAAGTGCTTCAAATTTCAGAGATAATCCATTGGCACATTCGGAAGTTCACATTTTATTTCTAAAACTTTTTAAAGTTTTGAAATTAAATCAAAAAACAAATTTAGACAAATTCTAACAGTAAAGTAATTTCCAAAGTTTTCGAAAATATCAGCACACATACAGTTAATTTACAGTAACTTCTGAAAAATTATTTTCGTCATAATAAAAATTGAATTTAATTTTTGTAATTCCTAGAACAGTAGTACTGAACTAGCAGAATACAGACCCACTACTTTTTATTAGTAAAATCACTCAAATCTTAATCCAAACTTTAATCCATTTACATATTTAAAAGTTCGCATTTTGACATGGTTTATATAAAGTCTTTACCATACTCGTGCTCCGCCCTGACGAATTTAGAGCCAAGATGTGTTGGATTATCAATAGCGTTGAGTTAATTGTTATCACAATTTCTACTCTTTCATTAACAATATTACATAAGGATGATGATCTGCCGTTCGATTTTTTATGTTCAGGAGACCCCCCTGCTTTCTATTTATTAATCCTAGATGAAATAATGTTAGGCAGTGGATACCATCTAATACTAAAGTTACGCCGAATACATTTCTGAACAACGATTGAATTTAATTCCATAAATTTGTCAACCCAAAACACACAGTATATTGTTGATCAGAGCTCCATTTTTACAAGTGTTAGAGTGTGTAAACAAAATTAAAAAGCTTCCTCTTTCATTCGTATTCCTGAAATAGGCGAATGCGAACTTGCTACTGCTTATGGCAAAATTTTTCAGAACTCAGAGATAATCGACCTACACATTCAAAAGTTCATTGTTCTCTCAGGATTAAACCCAAGGAACTAGATTAATTTAGACATTAAAATCGTTTTAAGATTTTTGAAAATGTCCAGGTTTCGTTGCTTTACGGTAACATAAAAGTAATCCGCCTACATCTTTAAAAGTTCACATTTTCTATGACTTTTCAAGTCTCTTACTTTCTTAAGATTATTGTTTACGAAGAGTTTCGGTGGGTTTACGTTTTCAATTTTTTTCTTGCAACTCAAGCATCTGTGGTCCTGATATTATAGACTCTTCTAAAAAATTTATTACGCGTTGAACTAGGAAATAATTACGTAATCGAATGCAGTATGGATGATTTTTTGGTTTTGCAATTTTTGTTATAAAGAGTGTCCCAAAATTAACGCAAGATTTGAATTAAATATAAAACACAGTTTGTTGTTATTTTTTTATTAAATCATAAAGTGCATAGGATAGGGTTATTTATGGAATAACACATCGGGCAAATGGCAAATGGTACACGATCTAGGAGGCCAATTCTGATCACCGAAACGAGAGAGTACGCGACCTGGAAATGTCTCATGCAGTAATTGACTTGTTTCACGGGCTGTATGGCATGTGGTAGCATCTTGTTGAAACCACACATTGGCCACATCAATATCATCCAATTTTAGCAGATAGAACTGTGTTATCATGGCGCGATATCGTAACAGTCACTGCTTGACCAGCCTGATTTGCAAAAAAGTATGATCCAATTATGCCTCCAGCCCAAAATCCACACCAAACAGTGACACGTTGTGTATGAATTTGTTTTTCGACAATCACATGTGGGTCCTTAGAACCCCAAAAGC
>JAVIWB010001894.1:0-256106 GCA_031893035.1 Dermolepida albohirtum | reverse complement strand
AACACCTTCTGTATAATCTTGATGTCTCGCGGGCCGGATCAAATCTTACAGAAGAAATATGGCAGTCATTTCGGCAGTTAGCTGCAAAATTTGGGCAAATATGGAAAACAGCAGATGTAACATACCTTGGCAAAGCTCGAAAAATTTTTTCAAGGAAGAATATTTAACTGTGTGCGTGAGAATGTGGTGAAGAAACTCGACAACTCCGCACATTTTCCGATAGCCGTTGTAACGAATTTTGGTGAATGACTTGTGCCCATTTCCTTACAAAATTCAAGTGACCAAAAAATTTCTACCTATCCGTCATGAAAAGAGGCTGTAAACTCGTAATAACAGACGAAGCTCATTTCTGTCTAAACTCACAAATTATTCACGAACTATCGCTTCATGAGCTAAAGTTACTGTATAGCGTGGCGTTAGTATCAGAAGGATAATTGGGGATAATAAAGCAAGGCCACTATCATAAATGGGGATAGTTACAGAATGAAGCTGCGAGATTTTCTGACTCGGCAAATTGAAGAGCTTAAGTTTGAACATATGTGGTATCAATAGTATGAAATATCCCTTGGATGCATAATTTCTAAAAATGGCGATGTGGCATATCTGTTAAGGCCTTTTGATTTATTGATGTCAGCCTACTTTTTATGGGAGCCTGAAATTTTGGATGCATTCAAAGTCAACAATCGGGCAGAAATTGTCGACATATCACCTGAAATCTTTGAGAATGTTATGAAAACTGCATTAAAAAGTGCCTACTATTGTATTAATGTTAGATGTGGTCATTTGCTCGGTGTTATATTAAGTATACAACAAAATAAATATTCAAAGTTAAAATAAATGTTTTTAATTCAGAAAATTAGTGCTTTTTAATTAACTTCACTGTTATACAAAAAAAAATGTGGACTTGAATATGTACCACCGTGTAGATCCAGGCAACTTCCACTTATACACTCAAGCAAAAATATCTCAAAGGACGGCAACTTCAAAATGCCACAATATTTTTTGATCCGTTTTGTTAGACCCACAAAAGATAAAATTAATATGTTAATAAGATTTGAGTCACTGTAGATTAAGTTTAATATTAAGAGAAAAATTTCTCGTATTTTCTGTATGAAAATCTTTATATTTAGATAAATCCTATAGATATATTTATAAATAAAATACGGAATGGAAATGTGGGACTCACGATTTAATTAATTTCACTCTAACCCGATTTTAAATTAGTGTTTTTAATAAATATGTTTGTTACTAATTAATATTACTTAATCTAAATAATCAACACGACGTTCATTATGGTCGTCAATTTATTAGTCGACTGATGAAAACAAATCAGTTAATTTATTTTGATTGACTACTCAGAAGTTAATAATTGTTTAGGAACGTAGATGGATTATTAAATAATTATGAAGTGTTCTTAATTTGATTTAGTTTATGTTACATATACATCATACATATCTATGTACGTAAATGTGTATCTGTATGTATGTATGTACATATATACGAATCAATCTATCTCAATTGAAGTTTTGTGATATCATAAAATTCCCTACATCAGTACAATTTTAAAACTATTAATATTAATACCAGAGTGAGATCAAAAGTGATTGGCTTTTCTGTAGCAAAAAATTTTCAGTTATTAAGTTTACAACTACTGTACTGGCAAAATTTTTCATTATTTTATGATGGATATCAGCGTGTGGTTTGTGAAAATTTATTCGTGTTCTTAATTTTATATTATTTCGTATTATTATTGTAATATAAGTCTTATAAATAATGTTGAATTAACCTCGGGTTGGCAGTAATGTTCAGTCTCATTGAGAAAGCTGGATAGGTGCGATTATAAATAAATAAAATGAATTAGAAATTTAGTTACAGCGGTCTCAGCTAGGTTTTTGTAGCTTATTATCCGAAGAGGATTGTTCAATCTTAATTATAATTAACAGTACTTCTTAGTATTAGGGCCAGCAGGAATGACATTTGTATTTTCGTAGTGGCATACAGGACAAAAATGGTTCTTGAATATATTTATTTAACTGAGCTTTGTTATAAACAATATACGCTATATTTCCACACGATGTACCAGTTAATACATTTAAGCAATATTAATATGTTGTTATAAAAAAATTATGTTAATGAATATTACAGAGCCCAAACAAATCTCGTCGAAGTAAACAGGTACAAATTACTTTATTCTGGGAATAGCGTTATATACATGAATTTTCCTTTTTGCAGGATTATCGTACGGAATAGAGATGCGAATTTTACCAAAAATGCAAATCCAATTCAAGTTCGAGACAAATTTCTGAAGGAACAAAATCTGAATCGTTCTTTTGGTATAGATCCAAGATGCGACCCGATCTAAATTTTAAACTATGACTTATCTAAATATACGAGGAGTGTTTCCAATATTCTGGGAATTGGTGCTATAATTAAATAACGCAGAACTTATACGCAATGTTATTGATGCCAGACAAGTCTTGACATGTTTATGCAACTATCTAGTGCAACATTGTTCAGTCTGATTCAGGTATTCGACTGATGTAGACGCGTTTTAGTAGCACTGTTTTTGTAACCATGGAACACGCGGCAAAATCTCAAAGAGCGATCATTTTCCTTTTGTGGAAAGAAGATGTGAAAACGTCGGAAATTATTAATCGTCTGCAAGGAGTATTTGGTAAATCTGCATAATCCAAAAGTACTGTTTTTCGGTGGATCGATCGTTTTAAAGCCGGTAGAACATCACTAGAAGACGATCCACGTAGTGGGCGACCAGGCACGTCGGTAAATGAAAGAATCATTACTGCCGTCGAAAACCTACTGAAAGAAGATAGGCGAATGACTATTCATCAAATTAGTGTACACCTAGGGGTACACGACAAGTTCATGACATCTTGCATGATTGTGTTTGGGCGTTAGCAAGGTTTCGGCCCGCTGGGTGCCAAGGCTGTTGGGACCAGAACAGAAACTCAATAGGTTCGATACTGGTCGTCAACTACAAGAGCTGTTAGCCCGTTACGGTGATGAATTTTGGCAACGAATAATAACCACTGATGAAACATGGATTCCTTATTTCAATCCTGAGACGAAAAGTCAATCCAAAGAATGGCGCAAACCTGAAGAAGGGCCTCCACTTAAGACGCGTGTAGTTCCGTCTGTTGGAAAGGTAATGCTTACTGTATTCTGGGATTGCGAAGGGATTACTTTCATGGATTATCTGCCGAGAGGTACTATAATTAATGCAGAATATTATTCAAATTTATTATCCGGACCACTGCGACAGGCACTAGTCAAAAAACGGCCTGGAAAGTTGCATAAGCGTCCTTTATTGCAACAGGATAATGCAAGACCACACGCCGCAAGAAAAACGAAGGATGTTTTGAACGATTTACGATGGGAATTGCTGCTGCACCCAGCTTATTCCCCGGAAAAAACCCTTACGGGGTATTCGATTTGAAAGTTTAACAGACGTAAAACGTGCCATAAATAGGTGAATCGACAAGACACCGAAAAACTTAACGGCTTAAAAAAATTAGTTTATCGTTGGGATAAATGTATTCAGTTAAATGGAGATTATGTTGAAAAACGACATTGTAATATTGACGAAAATTAACAAAATTATATGTAATTCCCAGAAATTTGGAAACATCCCTCGTACATATATGTAATGTATTGATATGAAAACAACGTACCAGGAAAGTTACTAAGTAGCAAACTTTCAGATACAGGTTATTCTTGTCAATGTCAATATTTTTTTAATCGTCGCTGTAAATAAAGCTCCATAGTTAATTTATTGTGACTTCTCTACAAAAGTTTAGCTTGCATTAACTTACATATCAAACTATTAGACAAACATTTTTCATATTTGTTTTCAATTTATTATGGCTGCATACAGTTACAGCAACATTTGGTATCTCAAAAATAGAAATATCTTAGGATTTAAACGTAAGTATTTGTGTTACTGAAACTTATTAGTTTATTACTTGGCATTTATAAACGAGAAGAAATTACTACATACAAAATTTAATTATTTGTTTATACATTTTCCCAGAAATAAATATTTAGCGTCATTTTATGTTGGACATATGTACATATAGGTATAGAAGAAATATATATATATATATATATATATATATATATATATATATATGTGTGTGTGTGTGTGTGTGTATATATTGTCATGCTATAAAACACAGGAAAAATATTAATTATTTAGTCACTAAAAAGTTATAGAGGTTTTTAGAAATTTTAAATGAACCTCGTATATGAATAGTGAATATTGGAAGAAAATTACATATTGAAACTTTATATGATTAGTCATATATTACGTAAAGAACTAAATTAAACCGATGTACTTACTATTGAACACAATAATCAATCTTATTTGATAATATTTTCATAGATGTACTTATATTTGAAAGTTTTTTAATTCGAAACGTTTAAACCACCCCCTTTAGAAAGAATTATAATAGGCGATGAAAAATGGGTCACATATGACAAAATCGTGCGCAAAAAGACAGTGGTTTAATAGGGATCAATCACTTCTACTAGATATGTAAGCAAACATCCATGAAAAAAGATTTTATTGTATGTATGAATTGTCGAGGTGAAATTCATTACGAGTTGTTGAAGTCCTTTTTCTTTTACACACTAATGCACGACTACTTACAGCAAGGATGATCCAAGAAAAAAATTCTTATACTTGGTTGCCAACTACTACCTTTTCTGTTCCTTTCATAACTTTTTGAATGGAAAACCTTCAAGTCTTAAGGGCAAGTTAGGGTCAAGCTGTTGAAAATTTCTTCCAGTACAAACCAATTATATTTGTTGAGAAAATAATTGATAAGTTGTCAAGAATGTGAGATAAGGTCATGCATAATAGTTGTGAATACATTCTAAATTAATATTGTATAATCCTGTTATTTAATGAAAGTAAATTAAATATCTGATAAAAAACGGATTATTTACGATTCGACCCGATAGCTTTGAGTAGTGTATTTGTGTAGATGAATGTACCACAGTTTGAAATCTGTCTTCAAAATGTTTTCTAAAACTCTAAACTGATTGCAATCGTTTTGAGAATTAACGTTTTACAAAGTCAGCAAGTGGAACGATTTTCCTATATTAAACTTTATTAGTTGTATTTGCCGATGCCTCGTATCTAAACACGCATTGTTATTTATATTAGCAACGCATGTAGTAATTAAGAAAAAATAGTAAACACAATGTTATTTATTGTAGATAATGGTGAAAGTCAACTTACGCTCTATCTTTTAAAGATAAATGTTCCATTCCTCGTTGCATCCTGTCACAATCTTGATTGTCACTTGAACAGGTGCAGGAACAATAGCTCGTGTATCTCGAGTTCGGCACGAACTGTGTTGGACATTTACATCTACAACGGAAAACAATTAGTCTGTTATTATACACAACCTATATTTTTCAAATAAACATCGCTGCATTAAAATCGCTGCGAGTGGAATTTTGCTTAATTTTGTATGTATTTCACGTTTTCCTTTTTACTGTAAAATAACGGCTAATTTTATATGAAATACTACACATTGAATGAACACTCTTATACAGTTTAGCTGTTTAGTATGCAAATTTATAGTATTTATTGCATAAGAATATCCTGCTCGAGCATGAAAAAATGACCATTTTCATCGTCGAGCTCGTGAAATATTTACCTTATGAGATTTTCGGCAGGGAAGGCCGATTTCAAAGAAATCGGTTTCTTGGATACCGTATTTACGATATCCGCCGCGTTGTTATTCAGCGATGCAAGTTCGTTGATGTCTATACAGGCGCATTCGGTGTGATTGTAAAATGAAAGCTTTTCGACGTGGGTCGTTCCTCGTGAATGGGCCTGCAACAAAGGAATATTCGATGTTTAGTAATTGTAATCTGGCACTATATTCTTGACGACAACGCTTCTTTAATTAAAATTTCTTTTTGTTTCGTAAGATTCTTTTATTATACAGTTCCCGACTATTAAATTACAATATTAAAAAATTACAAGTATATAAGATAAAATGTTTCTATCATTTGTTAATGCCCCCTCGCGAATTGTTCTTACGCTATTATTCTCTACCGCAACTCGTTAAGATTATGGGGTCGTTTAATATAAAACACATATTTTAAGTGATTACAAACGAAAAAATCTAGGTAATTTAAATCTGGAGACTATGTAGATCACTCAATGAATCCTTTACGCCCAATCCGCAAATTTGAGCGTTCAAAAACCTTCGAAGAGTATACGCATAGTGAAGAGGCACTCCGTCTACTTGGAATCAAACACTTGCAGGTAATTTCCCATCTTCTTCAATATTAGGAACTTGATTATGTAAAAGATCTCTATCCGGTTAGTGTACCATGAATGAGAAATGGACCAATAATACGGTTTCTGAAAATATCAGCAGAATGATTAATTTCTGTAGATATCGCGTATGCGCTTCTTGCATCAAATAAGAGTTATCTTTTAACCAATATCGACGATTTCAATGGTTAACAGTATCATTCAAATAAAATGTAGCCTCGTCGGGAAACAGCAGATTGTATGTAAAATATTGGTCATTGATCCAAGTATCCTTCACTATTTGGCAAAATTCAATGTAGTCTCCGTCCAATAATTCTTGTACTAAAATCAGTTTATGGGAATGCTTTGATTTTGATTTTCCATGCTTCAATATTTCGGGCATTGATTGTTATAGTTTGGTGCGAAGGAAGCAATAGAAGTTTGAGGAAATTTTCTAATGCTAGAGTAATATCTCGAGCAATAACTTTATTAGTCGTAACTTTTGGTCATACTTTTTTCGATAAATTTTTAGCATTTGTGATCAAGTTAAACGCGTACGCCAGAAAATATTCAAGCGATACGTAAATCAGTAGGATGGTGTGCGCGAAGACTAATTCGAAGACGAGGATTAACCCTCGGTACCATGAACATTTTGTATGCAGATCTTCACTACCATCCTTTCAACACTGTGCAATCTCTCAGTATTTGAAATTACACTACACCATTAGCGTTTTGTGAACAAATGTTCCAAAGCACTAATAACAACAATAATGTGCTGCACACATGTGGATTGTGGATTATTGGTCAAGCAATAATCCATATTGCATGAAATATCTATATATTTAGGGAAAGTAACTATGTGATGCGTAGTTTCTTCGTTAGGGATAATCAGTTTTATTTTTTTTTAGAATGAAATTGAGAGCCCAGTATTTGCGAATTGTTATGCCGATATGCTGCGGAGTTTTTATCTTCGTGAAATCAATATCTTCAGAAATGGGATAACATTTTACCTTATTAGGTAGAATGGTGATATTCTTTGGCCAGCCCATCTTCCTGACTTGACCACATGCGATTATTTTCTTAAGGTGTACGTAAACAGCCAAGGATCATTCGGGTTTTAAAAGAAAGGAAAGATGAAGCAGTGACACTACTGCTAGAAATGTTGCCCAATGTTATATGGTAGCTTTACAATGAGGCTTTCAGGGCCATGTCGGCCTTCTTTCGGAGGTTTTTTCAAACAACTAATGATTGTCGACTTTAAAAAACCTAGATTGTTTTCATTAATAAATTTAAAAAATTTTTTTCGTATGTTTTCTATTTTGAAATCGATTCGTTAGCTCACCCAGTATACAGGGTATCTGCAAAATGCTTGGACATGGCTTAACCACAAACTCCTTGCATCAAAATAAGATGATTTAACCAAACTTACCTATATCCAAAATCGCATCGTTACGCCGGTATTCAGCTTTAAAGTTTTTCGAAAAAAACAAAAAAATTCTTATTAAAACATAACACTTTGATCGATTTTAATTATTTTTGGTTCAACATTTAAAGTAAGTGTAAGTCGTGTTTTGAGATGATTTGGGTCTTTATAAGTAGACCGCAAGTGTATGAAACATCGATGACGTGGCACATTTCTGCCTGTAACTTTTTGATATGAAGGTTAAGAGCTTTAATTTTTTTTACCCGAGAAGATACATTTGTTAGTGACATTTTTTGTATCTTTGTAATTTTTGATATCTGTTACAGTTTAGTCACAAAAAATAATATCCGACTCGAACGTAATCTGCTTTCCTGGCAACACGCATAATCTGGTTGGCTTATTATTTAGTAAAAACGATTGGCTTTAGTTTTCTACAGCTGTCATAAAAGAAATGATAGTGTGCGTTTTGTGATCTTTGATTACGGTTTCTTTATTGAGTGTTTTTGACTATTGTCATTTTGATTGTGTAATTGTGGTTGTATCTTCGATTGATAATAATGGCTTTCTCTTTCGCTGAACAAACTGATATGTTGCTGGTTCTCGGGTTTTGCGAAGGAAATTGTCGGAGGAGTGTGACAGTATACCAGCAAAAATATCCTAATCGTCGTATACCAAATCGACAAACATTTGCAAACATTGAGAGGCGTCTTCGGGAAACTGAGAGATTTCAACCAATGACTGCTGATCGTGGACGCCCTCGTGTAGTTCAAAACCCTGACTTGGAAGAAGAAGTTCTAGACAGAATAGGAGCTCATCCACAAAAAAGTACTCGTGGCTTGTCTCGTGAATTAGGAGTCTCAAAAGATGTTGTTCATAAAATTTTTAAAGAGCAACTCCTGTATCCATATCATTTGCAAGTAGTACAAGAACTTTTACCAGCAGACCCTGATGCGCGTCTCACATTTTGCCGATTTATTCACAGAAAAAGGGCTAGAGATATTTATTTTCACAACAAAATTCTCTTCACCGACGAAGCATGATTCACAAGGAGAGGTGTTACAAATTTACACAACGAACACGTGTATGCAGATCAAAATCCACATGCTTTTAAACAAGGCCGCTTTCAGCAGGAGTTCCGAATTAATGTATGGGCAGGTATAATCGGCAATAACATCATAGGTCCTGTCACTTTACCTAATCGACTAAATGGAGTGAATTACTTAGATTTCTTACAAAATACTTTGCCAGGCTTATTGGAGGACTTACCACTAGATCTAAGACGTGACATGTGGTTTCTACATGATGGAGCACCACCTCATTTTACGTTGAATGTTAGGAATCATCTTCATGCACAGTTTCCTAATAAATGGATCGGCCGAGGAAACGACGCACCTGTAAAATGGCCTCCTCGCTCGCCAGATTTGAATATCTGTGATTCGTTTTTATGGGGAACACTCAAGAGCATCGTGTATTCTACTGCTATAAACACGGAGAATGAGCTTTGGGCTAGGATACAAAACGCCACTCAATCAATTAGAAATAATGAAGAAAGTTTGCAAAGAGTGCAATTCAATTACTTGCGCAGAATCGCTCTCTGTATTCAACAAAATGGCGGACATATCGAACATTTGTAGTAATTTAGTTTTTGTTTATTTGCCGTTAATAAATTTTTGCAAAAAAATTTTTATTCGCCACTTATTTTACTAAATAATAAGCCAACCAGATTATGCGTGTTGCTAGGAAAGCAGATTACGTTCGAGTGAGATATTATTTTTTGTGACTAAACTGTAACAGATATCAAAAATTACAAAGACACAAAAAATGTCACTAACAAATGTATCTTCTCGGGTAAAAAAAATTAAAGCTCTTAACCTTCATATCAAAAAGTTACAGGCAGAAATGTGCCACGTCATCGATGTTTCATACACTTGCGGTCTACTTATAAAGACCCAAATCATCTCAAAATACTACTTACACTTACTTGAAATGTTGTACCAAAAATAATTAAAATCGATCAAAGTGTTATGTTTTAATAAGAATTTTTTTGTTTTTTTCGAAAAACTTTAAAGCTGAATAACGGCGTAACGATGCGATTTTGAATATAGGTAAGTTTGGTTAAATCATCTTATTTTGATGCAAGGAGTTTGTGGTTAAGCCATGTCCAAGCATTTTGCAGATACCCTGTATTTATTGAACTTATCCGCATATTAATTAGATAAAACCGTAATAGTTTCAAATCTTTTGATTAGTCACATCGACTTCTGTGATAGTGTGTGTTGTTTGGTTTTGTCGGAGTACGCAGAATTTTCTATGTGAGTTTTACCGCGGAACCTAGTACAACACTATAATTAATAGTCTATTGATGATGATAGCTTAGTTGTCGAAATACATATGTAGAGTACGAACATTGTAATTTGGCGATAAGGGCTTTTTTGCTGTTTTTATGTTTAATTCTGCGATTTCTTTGACTTTTTTTAGGATAGCTGAAAAATATTTTAATTACATTTCCGGTATTACTAATCGCCTCTTCCTGTATAATTCTTTTTACTTCGATGCCTTCTTGCTACTATCTGTTTTGAATTATTTTCTTTCTCTCAATACTTTCCTCTGCGCATCCCTAATACTTCTAGTTGTGAATATCTGTAAATCTAATTTGTATGGTATATGTAAAATACATTCTAAAAATTTTGTATTTCTCTTTCTATCATTACTTTGCGTTGTTATTTCGATAATAACACCCACCAGGTGCGTAAACCGCCGAAAAAGTCAGACTTATCTGACGAGTTTCAAATTAAGCGAAACGATCGTCGTAGTTATTGTTTTCTTTGGTAGTATTTGTTTGATTAATTACGTTGCATTTGGCAATTGCTGTTTATGTGCACACATCGATGTTTGCAGGGTTCAATACAAAGTGACATTAATGCTTTCACTTCTACAAATAGATGTTTCATTTCTATTCGAGAGCTAGATGTGTAATTCTCTCTCATTATTGTGTACTAATTTAGAAATTATTAGTAGAAGGTTATCTGCTTCTGGGTTTCCGGGCTGGAACCGCGTCAATTGTATATCTGCCGACGTTTCGTACCCATGGGAGATGGGAGATGCCGCATACAAATGGGTACGAAACGTCGGCAGATATACAATTGACGCGGTTCCAGCCCGGAAACCCAGAAGCAGATAGCATGGACCACGACTGCCGAAGTCTACGTACCAAATTTACTAGTAGAAGGTTTCTGCAGCAACATCACTTCTACCATCTTCCATTTATTAGCTACATGTTTTAACTTTAACTACCATAAAGTAATCCGTTAATGAGATATATCAGCATAGGGAGTCTCTTTATTTACAAATGCCTTCTCTTATTATAAATAAGTTTACTTGTTAGTCATCGAGCTGCTGACGAAGCAATAATACCAGTAAGAGCGTCAAGAAAAGTAAGGTTAAAACGTTCATGGTCAAGAAAAAGGAGAGTAAAAATTTCATCTCAATTAACGAGGCTTCAACATTAAATTACAAGGACACAAAGTGGTCTACCGGTAATTATGATAACACAAAGTGTTTTAACGAGCATGAAACATGAAACTAATTTATCATTAGGTGTAGATCGGATGTGAGTATTAAAATTGTAAATGTTCTTGTACAAAATAAATTCTCGACACATATGTTGGAGCAGACTTTTAGTCTCGAATATATAAATGTGCATATATACATATACACATGCACTTTAAACGAGCGTGCAAGTTTCTCTAAAAATTAAGCTTTTGAAGTACGACATCAGGCAAATATTGGAAATGTTACGAAATTATGAAAACGAACCGTCTGTGCATTCATGTCTAAAAATACTTGATCTATTGCAGTTGTATTTTCAACCTGCCTCAAGATAATTAGTCTTTTCGTACGACGAGTATTAAAACGGGAATATGGCACACATTTTGCCCGTGTACAGTTGGCAGCGCATAAACAATTATATTAAAATAATGTTTGAAAACGAACCATGTCTTCCTAATATTATTTATAGTACCTGCGGTCATTATATGCTTTTCTTATTTTATTTCCTCTTGTTTCACATATGAATCCGAAATGAAGATAGAATTACGTGGTCGTTCACCTGAACATGAGTGAAATTGTAAGGATTACCTACTTATGGAGATAGAAAAGGAAAAGTGTAACATCTTTTTTTTACTTTTCAAGTACAATACATAGATCAAATGGAATCAAATATAAGTTACAGTTGAATGCCCTACTTTAATAAGGCCACAGTCAAAAATTTGTTAATTCTTGGCGACTTTGCGCATTATCAAGCTATTAGAATACAATAGCATATATCAGGTACGAGTATGCATAAGTTAGTAGCGTTTTTATTAAATTCAAAATATATTAATTTTCTAATAAACAAAATAAAGGGTGTTTCAAATTGCGCGTTTTTTTTAAGAATAAATAAAATATAGATGGCGCACTGAATTTGTCTGAGTATGTGGGCATTTAAAAAGTGTGATGTATGACATTTATAAAAACGGTACAAGAACGCGTTCAAATTGTTCAATTATTTTATAAAAATCAGTGTTCTGTTTTTAGAAAATTACGTGAATTTTATGATTTACATAATCGTCCATCTGAAAGCACTATTGGTCGAATTATTAAAAAATTTCAAGTGACCGGTTCCGTGGAAGAACAAAAAAGTGAAAAATACCGTCGTAGTGGTCGTTCACAAGAAAATATTGGTTTGGTTTGTGAAAGTGTTGCTGAAGATAATGAAATGTTCATTAGACGACGTTCACAACAACTTGGACTTAGTAGATCAACAACATGGCGTATTTTATACAAGGATTTAGCTCTGAAGGCATATAAGGTTCAAATAACACAGGAACTGAAGCCATTAGATCATTTAAAACGTCGTTCATTTGTCAATTTCATCAATTAAAAACCAGTTGATTTTTCTCAAAAAATAATGCTTTCCGATGAGGCACATTTTGAACTTGGTGGCTATGTTAATAAACAAAATTGCCGTATCTGGGGCGAGGAAAATCCACGAATTATTTATGAGAAACCTATGCATCCTAAACTAGTTACTGTTTGGTGTGCATTATGGTCAGGTGGTGTAATTGGACCTTACTTGTTTGAAAATGCTGCTGGTGAAGCTGTAACTGTCAATGGTGATCGATATCGTTGAATGATAACCGAATTTTTGTGGCCTGAATTAATGAATATTGATCTAGAGGATATGTGATTTCAACAGGATGGCGCTACACTTCACTTTGCACACGAATCAATTGATTTATTGAGAGAAAAATTTCCTGGACGTGTAATCTCAAGAAACGGTGATGTTAATTGGCCACCAAGATCGTGTGATTTGACACCGTTAGACTATTTTCTTTGGGGTTATGTGAAAAGTTAGGTTTATAAAAACAATCCACAATCAATTCCTGCCTTGAAAGATGCAATTATTCATGTCAATGGCGAGATAGAGCCTCAATTATGTTAAAATGTCATTGAAAATTTTAACAATAGAGTGGACGTCTGTTGAGCTGCAAGAGGAGGCCATTTGGCAGATATTATTTTTCGCATATAAACTTCATAACTGATACTTCAATTACCAATAAAAAGCTTTTGAAAACGAATGCAAATTATGTGTTTTATTTATTCTTTAAAGAAATCGCGAAATTTTAAACACCCTTCATATTCTGAATTATTTGAGAATCCTGTCCACCAAAATTACCTACTGGCTGATGAAGCGTTGTATCTCACCGTGCAGTTGATCTAAAACGATGTATTCGATTGTTATTGCTTTACGTTTTTGAAGATAAACGTTTAGATACCTATTGCAATATCAAAAGATAATAACCATAATTTTTTTGGCCGAGTGTGTGGTATTTGCCTTCTTCGAAGAACTTTCTAGCTTCATTTCGTTGTTTCGATTGTTCCATTTCGGAAATACGGTGTATTGAGGTTTTATCAAATGCATTTTATTCGACGTTTAAGGTACTTCGGACCATACTAATTTAAGGGCTGACATGTGTACTAATTCGCATTTCTGGTCCGCAGACAAGAAATACGGCACATCATACTTCACATAATTTTTTCATATTTAATTCATCATTTAAAGTCGAAACCACTGAGCCATATGAAATGTATAGAGCCTTTGTTACTTTGCCTAATTTTATTCAACGGTCATCTAGCACTATATCATATAATTTTTCAAATCTTTTTGGAGTATACTCGTTTTCGAGTGTCTATTGCATTGTTAGTCAAATATACTGATCCGGCCATTTTTAAACTCAGATGTCCATTTTATGGTTGCAATCGATCGAGATCGATTGCCTCGTAAACAGACTTCAGCGCAGCTTTCATTTGATCATTTGTTTCATTTGAAAATAAGAACTTGATCACTACAATTTTAACAATTATATATTTCAAGGATTTCCAAGTTAGAAAACATATAAGGTTTCTTATTAGTGCTATTCTCTTACTGTAAGTTGACTAATTATAAACGGCAGAAGATAAGAATATATTAATTTCATTTTATTAATTATTCATTTACTATATCTCCAGTGATTTATTCTCTAGTAAATTTTAAGTGAACTAAGGAAGCAATAATTTATACGATATCAATCATTAGCATTAAAAAATAGAAACGCTTGGAAAACATGTTTTTAAAGTATCACCGCTTAACGTGGTGTATTATTACATGTTAAAATTTACGCACGGAATACTAAAGATATCTTTCATGTTGTATTAACAAGAGTTCAAGAGTTTTCGTGCGTTTAATAATTACTATTGTTAGAAGTTCATAAGGACGACGACCGGATCTTTTCAATTGTGTAAAACATCTATTTACCGGTACGATAATGTGATAGATATAAATACACGTTCGCAACGAAGCTATTAGATATTTATGCGTGCTTTTCTTCGTGTTTGGGTTAGTGTGTTAGTTACCGACGAATAATTAATTATTTATAAAATTCACGTGCAGGGACCTAGAACGTGGGATATCTATATGAATGTTCAATTTACAAGTTCTTTCTTCTTTTTTGTTTGCTGCTGTTATAGTGAACCTATTGATTAGTTCCAAATGTTTACTTGACCTTTATTTAATGTATTTGACCTGTGTTGTCAATCTTTATGATCTATTAAATGTTATTACATGTAATTATAAATTTTTAATAGATTATTGAGTATCAGAATGATAGTTAAAGATACAGTGTGGTTATAATGTTTGAAACACGTTCTTCGATTTGCCTTGTTCAAGGTAATGTTCGTTTATAGACATTCTTTTAACGTAGTAGTTTAAAAATGAAATACATTGATACCTTAGAATGTTTATTAATTTAATAATGCATACTAATCTTGCGTAGGTACGGTCAATCAATTTAAAATTTAAACTATATTGTCGTACTTCTTAAGTTCTCTTGACTCGGGGCAGAGTAATATTGAAAACACCAGATAACTTGCTTTTATATCATAAAATTATTAAATTAAGGCAGTTAATAAGTCTATTCTAATGCGAATTTGAGTATATTATTACAATATTAAAAGAAATTAACACTAGCCAACAAGTTTCAACTTTTAGTGGAAATTTTGATTAACTTAATCATTGAAGGTTGATGCACATAAACGCAACTTGAAAGATTTTTTCTGTTTCACATTGTTCCTGGTGATGAAAAACTTGCCATCATGGTAATATTGAAAACAGAAAAGAATGTCTTAGCTCTAATAAGAAGGCGACTCCCTGAATAGAAGCTGATACTCATTGGTTTAAACTGATGTGCATCTGATGGGACGAAGAGGGTGTCGTGCACTATTGCTTCCGTGGAATGTAATTATCACTGCTGAGACTTGCTGTCAACAATTCCGTCTACTTGAGATCGCAATTCAAGGGATGTCATCATCAAGTCGATTTGCAGTACGAAAGCGCCCGTCCCCATACTGCTAGCAGTACAAAAGCTACTATTCAAAAACTCGGTTAGGAGGCCTTC
Source organism: Dermolepida albohirtum (assembly GCA_031893035.1). Classification (NCBI taxonomy): domain Eukaryota; kingdom Metazoa; phylum Arthropoda; class Insecta; order Coleoptera; family Scarabaeidae; genus Dermolepida; species Dermolepida albohirtum. The sequence goes on along the minus strand of JAVIWB010001894.1, from coordinate 240,418 downwards.
CTCATTTCATTTCGTCAGATTTACATTTTTATCCAATGAGCTTTGAAGAATATTTTTAATAACGAAGTCGCGCTTCTAAATTGACTTGACGATTTCTTCACTTTTAAACCATCGGATTTCTTCAGGCGTGGAATCAAAAAACTGACAAATCATTTAGAGGTAATCCTATATAATGGAGGAGATTATATTCTTGATTAGTTCATGCATTTTTGTTGAAAAATTAATACATTTTGGGTTCAATAAAAAGACTACCAAGGTTTCATATTGTATTAATAAATTGTATAATAATTATTATTGCTATTGGCATTAATCGGTTTTCAATATATTATTATTTATTTGTAGTAAAATAATCTTCATATTAATTTATTAATTTTTTCCCATATTTAAAATTCAGGTTGACTGTATAACCTTGTTTGATTGCTTCTTGTTAGCACATTCTTTTTGAAACCTGAGGTATGAATAACACATTTTTAAAAACAATACACCAAGTTCATAATTTGTTTATTTTCAACTTGTAATTTCAAATATCGTTCAATTACTGTGTCTGTTAGTTTAGAGAAATCACGTGTGTGTCGGCGTTACCGATTTGTGTTCTAAACATTGCGGTAATTTCGCGATTACTGACATTAGTTTTATTTAGATCGTCACAGTGCTATAAATAGGACCCGGAACTAAAAGACATCCAAATTGAAATTGGGAGCAATGCAACATATCTGTTTGCAACTCGATTTCCTCCAATATTATTGTTTGTCTGACAGCCGCACGATGTAAAATGTTGTTACAATGTACTACGTATACAAGCCCATGCGTGTGTACTTACATATACATACATATATGTAGTTCCTTGTTTATGTGTCCCTGTTTGGTTGAAAGAAAACTGAAATAATGTTTTTTTAACGTGTATTCTGTTTGACATGATAATACACAGTATAATTAACATGTGAGTAAGTCTATTCAAACTTTCATGTAAATACTACTTGCCGGAAATAATGCGTGTTTTAGCAGATTTTGTGTGGAGTTACTTTTGTGATTTACTGATAATTCTAATTTAATGCTATTAGCTTTGATTGAAAGTTCTCTGGTGTGTTTGCTTTATAGGAAATAGGTCGGTCATTAAAATACCTCGGGAAGGGAAAGACAGAGAATGTTCCGGTTAGAAGGAGCGTAACAATCATATCATGATACATAAGTAGGCACCAAAAAAAATCCACTTTTGAAAGTAAGTTTTGGAATTAAATACCAAAAACGACATTTTTATAATGGCGAATATCTCGGGAATAAAAAGAGATAGAAAGTTCCTGTTTGAACGAGTGTAACAATCATGTCATGATAGTTAAGCAAACACTAAAAAAACATCTACTTTTGAGGGTAAGTTTCGCAGTTACTGACCAAAAACTTGCAATAACGTCCAAACGATTGCTAATCTTGGGAATGAAAAGGGAAAACTTTTCCTAACGATTGCGAATGTTTCGGGAACGAAAAGAGATAGAGTGTTCTGGTTTGAAGTAGCGTAATAATCATGTTATGATACATAAGTAGACACCAAAGAACAGTAACTTTTGAAAATAAGTTTTGGAGTTACAGACCAAAAACGGCATTTTTATAATGGTGAATATCTCGGGAATAAAAAGAGATAGACAGTTCTGGTTTGAACGAGCGTAACAATCATGTCATGATAGTTAAGCAGACACCAAAAAAACATCCACTTTTGAGAGTAAGTTTCTCAGTTACTGTTCTAAAAAAATCTCGTAATTTGGTTAAAATTATCTGTTTTATACTTGAAATATATGCAGATAACATCCGCCCGCGTTCTGATGAATACTTCTCATGACTTGTGAAACTTATTTAAACGAGATTCAACTTTTTTCTACGTTTTGTAACTGTAGATGAAAAATGGATTTGCAAGTACACGTGAGAGATAAATCAGCAGTCCAAATGGTGGCAAGTGAAAGTGCGATAAAAGAAGTGAAGACAAACATCTACAGGAAAAGTCACGGCTACGGTTTTCTGGGATTTTCAAGATGTGGTGACTGCGCTTCATTACTGGTCCAATTGATGGGTGCTGTTCAGGATAAGAGCCCACATCTACTCAAAAAGAACTTAACTATGACAATGTGCTTGCACACAGATCTAGTGTTGTTACAAAACTACGTGATTTACACTGCGAAGTACTTCCAATGTCCCATATCTGACGGATTGCTTCAAAGGATGAAGTGAAAAATGAGGCAACCGTATATTTGGCAGAGTTAGGCAAATCGTACTATACTGACTGCAGTAAAAAAATTGGAAAGTTACTGGTCGAAATGTTTCATTACTAAGTTAAAAATAAAAAATTCTTGTATTTTCTTTGTGTGGCCGAGAACCTTTCGGAGTCCTTTATATAGTTTATTCATTTTACTTAACATGTTAACAAAAGTGATAATAATTATCACGTACTTAAAAATCTACTAAATTATTCCTAAATTCTTCTTGAATGCGCTGTACTAGCAACAAAACGCAGTGGCAGTTCAGTTACAGTTTGGGTTGCTTTTCTTACTCAATAATAGGAACGTTACACAGAATCGAAGGAATAATGTGGAAAGAGCACTATGCAAAATATTAGAATCCCATGTCAGTCCTTATGGGTTGACTTTTATACACGATAATGATCCGAATTATACAGCCCGAATAAGCAAACAGCATATGAATAAGGAAAATCAAACGAATATTTTACAAGTTATTGGGTTACTGTGGGAAACGCTTGATAGAAGAAGCCGAGTTGTTGGGTTGACGTTGGGATTGGTCTTACTTTCAAGTAACAGTTTTGATATATTTTCCAACAAAAATGGAGTAACATCCCAAGCGACACACTTACTGTGAGTTGAGTTATCAATGCAAAAGGTGGATTTCTTAAGAATAATTCAAAATAAAATTTTCGATAGAATTTGACAGTTGTTATTCTTTAAAGTAGTACATTTGTTTCTGTAGTATTAGTTGTCTTTAATTTTTTTTATCTTTTTTGATTTGGCCAAACTTCAATGGATGGTAGTGTATACAAGTTGGAAAAAGAAAAAACAAAATACTGCAACAGTTTTGATTAACTGCTGCTTACTTACTGTGTGTCAAATTGGATTGAAATGTGACATTCGATGATTACTGTTTTGCTTATATTTAATATTTTTTTTCGATGTGGTTTATTAAATTTCCTTCTTAATTATACAATTTTCCTTCTACATAACGCAAATAATTTAAAATAATGTTATTTAATAATAATTATATATCGGGATATAATTTGATCAAGAAATATTGATTTAATTTATCTGGATAAAAACCGACGACGTGTGTTGAAATTGGAGGAGCTTTACAAGCTTTTACTCTTACTTAACCAAATTAATATTAAAATTATGTTTCCCAAATCTTGATAGTATTGCTTCCGTAAAATTGCATAAATTGACTACTTGATTCTTTGCATCCACTTATAAAATTTTAAGTAACGTTTTTTAACTAATAGAATTACATAAATACAGGGTGTCGCGTAGTGTTCTTCAATTATTTGTGGAATGCTTCGCAAAATAATGGGGTAATGGGGGGGGGGGATAAGAGCATCTGCATATGTAATAAATGAAGGTAACGGCTTGGTATTGCGAGAACAATCAATTTTGCGTAACAGTTAGACGTCTATATCGTGCCCATTATCACCATGACATAAATCAAGCACTTTCGTCCATATTACTTACATTTTGGGGTTCGAAAATTTAAGAGAGAAGGCACCAACATAAATAAGAAGTTTAAAAGATGACCCAGGACTGCCAGAAATCCTGAAAACATCAAACTTCAACTCTCGGCGTTCAGTCTGAAAACATGTAGCGGCGTGGAATTTATTAAAAACGATTGTTCACAACATACTGACTAAAGATTTAAAATTTCACTCGTACAAAATTCGTTAGGTACGGATTTTGAAAGCCAAGGATTATCCAGTTCGAGCTGCTTCTGTGGATACATTACTTAACAATTTCGAAACTTTTAACAATATTTTATTCAGCGACGAGATCCACTTTCATTTAAACGGATCCCGTGAGAAAGCTAAAGAGAAGAACACTGCACGCTTCTCCATATAGAGACCTGCTGAACAATTTTATCACACCATAGTTAGATAATTTTACTGGATTTAAGGAGAACACTTGATTTCAACAAGATGGCGCTACCTCACATACTATAAACCTTTCGATGGAAGACGTCAGAGCTAGTTTTCCAGGAAGAGTGATCTCTCTGATTTAACTCCCGTAGGTTTTTTCTATGGGGTTATCTTAAAGAAAAAGTATGTAGTACGATGTCAATAAATTTGAATTAGTTAGTAAAGAATACGTGACAAAATTCAGGAAATATCTCCAGACTTATGTTGGCAAGTCATTGCACATTCCCGGTTCGTCCTTAAGGAGCTGCTGCATCGCGAATTAAAATAACATTTCTTTCAAATGAAGAACTTTTTATTAACTGAGTTATACCGTTTTCAAAAAGGGAAAACATGTCGGGACTGTCATAAAATATTAGAAATACGCTTAGAAAAATATAGGGAAATTTAATCTAGAAAATGGGTTAAACATGTACACAAACTTATTATTTAAAATGATTACACATGATATGATGTAAAAATTGTCGATGACGTGAATCAACTGCTAAATAAATTCAACTATAGTTACTTATTAATCAGTAAAATACGTTCTCAATTGTTTAGGATAGTTTGTAATAAAATAGGTGCAACCACGAAGTTCCAAAGATGCATTACTAAGACACTTATTTTAGTAAGCAACGTCACGTTAAAAAAATGCAAACCCCCAGAAACTTGTTCTTTAAAATGATCTCATCCAGCGGAAAAGTTGTAATCCATTAATAAATATATATCTGACGCTCAATTCATTCATTTGTCGGTTCTTCTTTTAAAATTAATGAATGGACACCACATTAAAAGAAACGCATATAGTTCATTTTTTCTGGTGCTCGTTTTAATAAATTCGCTTGTCACGTTGTAGGAAAACTGTGCCAAAAAAAGTACAGCACTAATGAAATTGGCGTCTTGTTTATATTGTCGTCAGAGAAAATTAAAACAAGAATTTGTTTTAATCATACGTTACAGTACATGATAATCATAGTATTGTGGTTATTATAGTTTGTTACTAAAATATTAGTTATAAATAGAACAAATTACAGATTGCAAAATTTCATAAATAGAATAATTAGAACATTATTAGTTGTTAAAGCAATTATTATGTGCTGTGTTTAAACAGTAAGATATTTAATTGGATGACATCTATTTGCAATTATTGCCTTGGAACATATACAATTCCTAAGTGGCACAAAATCGAAAATTTTAATTTTCATTTATACCTTAAACGCTTTGCTTAGATTATTGTCTAAAAAAGAGCTTGATATATAGACTAACTTAAAGTGGAAGAAGGCGTAGATGTCCATGAGTAAGTGACCGCCATAGAAAAATTATCGTTCTGTATTATTTTCAAAAAAACAGCTAAAAAAATTTTTTTCTTCTACATTTTTTAAATATTAATACATTAGAAGTAAAAATAATAATATTAGTGCATGTGTTTTGGGTGGTTTAAGCGTTTTCAAGATGGTCGAGAAGATGTTGAGGATGATTCACGCCCGGGTCGCCCTTCCACATCATAGACGGATGACAATATCGAAAAAATCGGTAATCTGGTTCGATCTGACCGTCGGATAAGTATTCGTGTGATTGCTGAAAGTCTAGGAATTGATAAAGAATACGTATGGCAAATTTTACATAACAATTTTAACATGCAAAAAGTGTGTGCCAGAATAGTGCCTAAAATTCTCACGTTCGAACAACAAGAAACTCGCAAAAATGTTTGTACTGACACTTTGAATGTCATTGAAAATGACCCAAACTTATTGGAAAGGATAATAACATGTGACGAATCGTGGTTTTTACTTATGATCCTGAAACGTAGCGCCAATACATGCACTGGAAGAGCCCATCTTCACCGAGAGCCAAAAAAGCTCGAATGAGCAATCCAATTTCAAAGCAACGATGATTGTTTTTTTCGATATTCATAGGATTGTGTACTTTCACTGGGTTCCGGAAGGTCAAACTATTAATCAACATTACTACCTTCACGTTCTTGCTCAATTCCGTGAAAGAATAAGGAAAAAACGACCCGAATTGTCATCGACAAGTCATAGGTTGTCAATCAAGAAAATGCACCGGCTCATTCCGCATTATCAGTCAAGAGATTTCTAGCCAAGTATAGCATCCCAGTGTTAGACCGTCCGATTTATTAGCCGGATCTTGCGCTGTGCGACTTCTATTTGTTTCCTAAGTGAAATCTGAATTAAAGGGAACAAAATTTGAGTCCGTTGAAGCTGCGATAGCGAAAGCGGCACGCGTTCTGAGGGAGCTGACAGAAGAAGGTTTCCAGCACTGTTTCGAACAATGGAAGATTCGCATGAAGCATTGTAGGGATAGAGGAGGGGTGTATATTGAAGGTGATAATAAATAAATATGTGTGAAATCAAAATAAAGTGTTTTACAGCGTCAGTCTCGTTATTTAATAGCCACACCTCGCATATAGCAAACGTTTGGGTAAATCGAATGGTTTTATCAGAAATTCTTGTGAAATGTTATTTCGTTCTTCAAATAAATATCAAAAGGTTGATTAGCTTTAGCTAGCGATCTTTTCTGTTTCGCACGATCTAAATAATCTCCCCATATGTTTAATAATATTTAAATCTAGAGTTCGTCTAAATCCTCGCTGCTCACTTTCGTTTAAATAATTTTTAACGGTCTTAGCGGTATGTTTCGGATCGGAAAATGTTGTTATTTCCAATTAATTGTGTTCCTGATGGTATACGATATTGCTGCAGAATCTGTAAATACTTCGCTGACGTTAATGTTTCAATAATTTTAATTAGCGGTCTAACTTCTTGCGCAGATATGCAAACTCATACTTCTACTGACTAACCTCCAAATTATATTGTTGAGTGTGATGGGTTATACACTTCTCCGATTCTTCTGTGAACATATTATTTCCTTTTGGATCCGAATATTTCAAATTTGGACTCATTTGTCCAAAGTATGTGTTGTTACTCGTCCAATGTCCAGTGGGAATAGATTCGCGCATATTTCAACCGTTTCTGTTTACTATTCCTATGTAGTAATGGATTATTTCTTGCACTAAGACCTCGAAGTCCTTGTTTAATTTGGATGCACAGAAACTGTCGTTCCACAAAGATCTTCTGTTAATTATTTAATTGATTTTGTCTTATTTCGCAAGGATGTATATCGCAAATATAGATCATGACCTTTTACTTTTCTTGATCTTTGCGTCCGTTTTTTATAAGCCCCCGATCCAGTTACAGATACGAGGGATATTTTCAAAGTTTTAGGAATTTGGTTCTACATAATTCGATCGTGCAAATCTTTTTAACTTTAAAATTATCAAAAAGCACGAAGCCTTTTCCATAATTTTAAAATTAAAAAGATTTGCATAGTTGAACTATGTAAAGGGTGTTTCAAATTTTGCGTTTTTTTTAAAGAATAAATAAAACACATAATTTGCATTCACTTTCAAAAACTTTTTATTGGTAATTGAAGTACCAGTTATGACATTTATATGCGAAAAATAATATCTGCCAAATGGCCTCCTCTTGCAGCTCCACAGACGTCCACTATTTTGTTAAAATTTTCAATGACATTTTGAGATAATTGAGGCTCTATCTCACCAATGGCACGAATAATTTCATCTTTCAAAGCAGGAATTGATTGTGGATTGTTTTTATAGACCTCGCTTTTCACATAACCCCAAAGAAAATAGTCTAACGGTGTTAAATCACATGATCTTGGTGGCCAATTAACATCACCGTTTCTTGAGATCACACATCCAGGAAATTTTTCTAGTTACAGCTTCAGCAGCAGCATTTTCAAAAAAGTAAGGTCCAGTTATACCACTTGACCATAATGCGCACCAAACAGTAACTCGTTTAGGATGAATAAGTTTCTCATAAACAGTTCGTGGATTTTCTTCACCCCAGATACGGCAATTTTTTTTAATAACATTGCCACCAAGTTCAAAATGTGGCTCATCGGAAATCATTATTTTTTGAAAAAAATCAGCTGGTTGTTCATTGATGAAATTGACAAATGAGCGACGTTTTAAATGATCTAATGGCTTCAGTTCCTGTGTTAGTTGAACCTTATATGCCTTCAGAACTAAATCCTTGTGTAAAACACGCCAGGTTGTTGATCCACGCCAGTCCAAGTTGTTGTGAACGTCGTCTAATGGACACTTCAGGATCTTCAGCAACACTTTCACGAACCAAACCAATATTTTCTTGTGAACGACCACTACGACTACATTTGTCACTTCTTTGATCTTCCACGGAACCGGTCTCTTGAAATTTTTTAACAATTCGACTAATAGTGCTTTCGGATGGACGATTATGTAAACTATAAAATTCACGTAATTTTCTAAAAAACTCTTTTCATAGAACGCTGATTTTCATAAAATTATTCAACAATTTGAACGCGTTGTTGTATCGTGTACGAAGCCATTTTTATAAATGTCATACATCACATTTTTTATATGCCCACATACCCAGACAAATTCGGTGCGCCATCTATATTTTATTTATTTTTAAAAAAACCGCTCAATTTGAAACACCCTTTAGAACTAAATTCTTAGAACTTTGGAAACATTCTTCGTATATTAAGAAGGTGTGAATAAATTTTATTTCTTACTTCCTAAAACTTTCTGTCACTCTGGCTTTTTGCAAGTAAAATACATTAAAACTTGAAGTGAAATATAAACTTTTTTAACTCGAACTGTGAAATGATTTTAAAATTCATTTAATTATTTTCATTCAGAATATTTTTTAATGAATACGTTAGCTGTTGTTTTTTGCAATAGTACGAGTATATGTACTTTTTTGGCTACATATTCTTATGCTAATACAAATTTTACCATATCATTGGTGAAAGTAATCAATTAATTATTAGGGAATTCGTTGAAGAAAACGTAGTCGTGACAATAAGCTTATTAAATAGATTTATTAATTCAAAAGTATAACAGGGACATTAATAACGACTTTCTTCATCTTTCTACATTTTTTATCTGATGCAAATATGTATTCATTGATGCATTTTTTCTGTTTTTCTGTTGTAACGAACGCAAATAGAAAGCAAGATCTTAGATTTTTAAGAAACTTAATTAATTATAAATGTAATTGAAAAATTCCACAATCGCTTTTTGTTAGAATAATTGATTATAAGAGTTACGACTATGTATGTAATGGTCACCTTGTAACAAATTGGACATGATACATCGATAACATTGCCGACACTTATTAAAAACTTTAAAAAAACGTGTTTAATCAGGACAAAATTTCATAATATTTTATACTAACTAAATTTGGAATACGGTGCTCAACGTGTATCATTGGAAACAATGTGTCACGATCGTAATTTTATTCTATATTTGTACGAATATTATTCCATCTTAAATAATGACATACGCACTTGTTATTGAATGTTGTAATGAGTAATATCACATCTCCCTCTCTCAACCAATACATAAATGTATTGACCGACAAAGCGAGAACGCTTCTATCTCACAATATCGATAAACTAGGTTTCCAGTGTGTAATAGCTCATTATTTTCTGTATCGAAATGATATGATAAACGCTATGAAGGAATCGTTCATTAACAACACAAATCAACCTGACGATCCGTGTATTCGGTGAAACATATGTAGTTGATAGGGTGTTATTAATAATAGAATGATTCTTTTTAACATTATTGAATGTTGTTATTAAATGTGTAACAAAAGAGCAGAATTCTCCTAAAACTATTCATGAACAAATAATTGCAGTGCATGAGAATGTCATGTTTTAAAGTAAAATGATGACAAAGGAACAGTTTCGGTGGAATCGTGATTCCATTAAAGATGGTCTTTTGAAGTCAAGCACGAATTATTCTTGTTGAATACATGTCAAAGGGGACCACAATAATAACAGTAATACGTTAACAAAACAGAAGTCCTCCTTTTTCATGACAATGCGCGATTTCACAAGACAGCCAAAGACTATTCCATTAGTGGTGAGTGTAACTTTTTCTAACCATATAGTCCGGAATCGACTTCATTCGACTTCCTTTTAATAATAATACGAGGGTAGCCGTTTATATTTCGGGAACTGGCAACACTAACAGTATTGCCCAGCTTTTGAAGTGGAAAAGAGCTTTCGGCCTCTTACGACAATCAATTTTTGCAGCGAATGATAACTATTCATGATACATGAAGATCATACTTAACTTATGAAAACAAATATCAGTCCAAAGAAATGTGCAAACTCGAAGAAAGGCCACTGCTAAGAGCATGTGTAGTTTTGTCGTGTGGAAAGGTAATGCTTATGGAATGGAATTTCGAGGGGATTATTTTTATAAATTATCTACCAATAGGTACTACCATTAACGCAGAATATTGTTTTAATTTTTTGTATGGCTCAGTACGACAGGCGTTTTGCAAGAAATGGTATAGAAAGTTGCTTAAGCGTCAATTATTGCAACATGACAATCCAAGACTTCATACCGCACGAAGAACGAATAATATTACACGAATTGTGCTAGCAATTGCTTTTACAAATTTCCCAATTTTGACAAAACTATTACGGGGTCTTCGATATCAGAATTTAAACGACATACTTACTATAATAGGTTGTTTGAGAACGGTTTAAAAAAATTAGTTTCACGTTAAAACAAATGTATTCAAAAATAAATGTATTCAATTAGATGGAGGTTATACTGAAAAACCACATTGTAATTTTGATGAAAATTGACGTGCTAAAAAAATTATAGCTAAATTTCTAACACTTTGCAAACATCCCTCGTATATTCGTCTTTCCTATAGTTTGATCGACCGTGAGAGTTCTGAAAGCGCCGAGTTTCAATTTGGCACTTTACGCATTTCCCATAATATGACCTACTACACTCAATTTCTTCTGCACTAATCTATTCCCATCTAGGGCATCCATAAATGAATTATTTCTTATGATCTAATGCCTCACATTCTTGCGAAATATTGTTGACTGTTTTTGGAGCCTTATTGCACAATCTGCAATTAGACCTGACGATTTTATTTAAGAATTGTATACGTGTGTTTTGAGGCATTATATTATCAATCACAGTTAGTTTGAATTTCATTTTATCAGTTTGGCTTGCTAATGAAGGCTTCGCCTTGTTAGCTCTTGTATCTCTTCTCCAGCTATTTGTTTCATCTACATACTAGTCCTCGGAAAGTGCACTTGAGCATTACCAGTACAGGTTTTAGTCCAATATGTATGTATGCATATATATACATACATACATATTGGACTAAAACCTGTACTGGTAATGCTCAAGTGCACTTTCCGGATACCGGAATGCTAGTAAATCACAGAAAATGTAAATGCTAATAAGCTTGTCGAAGAAAAATCAGGTTTCAGTCCAATATGTATGTATGTATATATATACATACATACATATTGGACTGAAACCTGATTTTTCTTCGACAAGCTTATTAGCATTTACATTTTCTGTGATTTCCTAGCATTCCGGTATCCAGACTAGTTTAATGACATTCCGTTTTATCAATTCTTCATAACATTCCCGCACTAATTTGGATGTGATGCTAGTAGATACCTGATTCTGCAATTTTACTTGGGAAAACAACTTTAATACTTATTTCTATTTATTAAAAAGTTGGTATATTTGTTACATCAGTAAAAATAATATTAATAAATTAAACAGATATGTTATTGTCGAAAGAATATATTTGAGAGTAGTTAAATGGGAATTTATGCGAAACAAACCACATCTAAATGCAATATATTCCAAAAATCCTCATAATTATGAACTTAGTAATTTCCTGAGTGCAGTTTTCAAAAAGTCCATATCATTTCCACCTTTCCAGTTCTTAAAATGTTTTATTAGAGGCAGTCGATAGAACTTTTGTCGTTCGTTAATTTACGATCAAAAGGTAAAGTTAAGAAACAAGCTGCAAAATTTTGCGATTCTGCTTTAGAAATGACTTACTTGCTTCAACATCAATACTATAATTAGCTTCTCCTCGAACTAAAATAATATTGTGCCTTAGATCTTTGGTAAAAATAATGTTTTGTTGAACTAAAAGTGATTCAATTGGAGGCCTTATACTCATCTTGCTGTATTCTTCTTAACGTGAATAAATCAGTAGTAATTTTAATCTGGTACGTAGACTTTCGCGGTCGTGGTCCATATTATCTCAACTCAGTTTCAGTGCAACAAACAGTAGCAGTAGTTGAGCCCTGAAGATGTCCCATACGAGCGGGTACGAAACGTCGGCAGTTATACCAGTGACGCGGTTCCAGCCCGGAAGCCCAGAAGAAGACAGTAGTAATTTTCTTTACTTAGAGTATTTTGAAATGATATTGTATTGGTTAAATATTATAATTGTTGTTATTTTTATTATATCCTCTTGTATAAGACCAAACACTATTTGAAGGCATAAAATAATGCCTCTTTAATAAATTTAAAAGATCTATTTTACAACCAGTACGATAAACATTGGCAACATGATGATATTTTTAGTTTGATAGCGTCAGTCATTCGCAAATAAAATAACTTAAATTTAATTTTAAAGTATACGAAGTAACACTAGTTGGGTCTAATTTAACCTTAGAATTTTTGTGTATAATTGTAGAATTATAAAAATTAATTTGTTGTAAAAAATAGTGAGCTCAGGTAGCTAAATTCTTTTGACAATTAAACGAAAATATTTCGACATTTAGTGCAGTTGACTTTAACTCATAAAAAGGCTGAGCTTTGAGTTCATGGAGCCTTTATTTAGCTTTTGAAATCATGGACTCTTCATGTGTTAAATCCTCTTTTGAGTTTTTCGTGGAATAATAAATAAGTTACAGTCGAAGAAGGAGTGCCGAAGGCAAGTTACAATTTTTTCTTATGAATGTGCAGAAATACTCTAAATTCGCAGAATTCTCGCGGTTTTTGTTTCTGTACACGGTACATAACTTCTTAAAATTTAGCTCACAGTGAAGATACAAGCGTTCATGACAAAGTTTCTAATGAGTCTTTCTAATCTATTACCTTTTATGTTAGTGATATTTAAATATGGTTTTTTTTTTCATATAGGAATACATTTTACCTGCAATTCTTTTAGGTTAAGGTGCCTTGTTTGATTTTATCTTCCCTTATGAGATATTAAGTAAGAAATGGAAACATTTTATATCTTTCATAGATAGTATTGATTTATCATTGTATTAGATATTCCGGTAGTTGCGTAGCAAAATCGCTATAAAATTTAAACAACCGTCCAAAACCAGGACAATAACTATATTATTTCATATCTTTGAGTTTGAAATAACTTTTTTTATCATCTTCTGGTCTATTTTTTTCAAGGCTACTGCGGATGATTGTTTTGGTGTATTTAGTCCGTTATAAAGGTATTAACACAAGACTATAGTAAAACAATACTAATACTCTATAAACTGCATAAAAATACGAACAGCCAAAATGTATTTGCTTTATTTGAGAATAACACGTGTTTAATATATGCGTATATGATTGATTAAAAGCATTTGCCGAGTTTTGCGACTATATAAATGCAGCAAATACGGAATTTTGAAGCTAATACTAACTTTCAAACACGTTTTTGTACTTCGAGTACTGAATTTTCATGTTCTGTTTATGCACAAATCGATAGAGTTTGCATTGAACATATAACACATAAAGCTGAAAAAATGATTTTGCATTTACCGAGTTTTGCTACTACAAGTCTGATAAATTTCCCCGGATAATGTCGACGTTAACCTAATCTGAACTTTTATGTTATATGTCAGCTTAACGTTTATAGGATTCTCATTGCTTCTATTTACACGTTTTCTCTTTTTCTTGAAAAATATTGACATCTAGGTTTTTTACAATTTCACAGCTCCTTTTATTATCACATAACATGCATGTAAAAACTGACGATTTCTATTCTGTGTTGCGAAATAGACATTAGACCACAGTACTTATTGAAATATATATGTATACATATATAGACGTATGTACATACATATGTATGACAAATGAATATTACACATCTTACATTTATTTCATTGCATAACATTAGTAAAGTCAATTAGTTGAAATTTATCATTTGTTCTAACAAAATATTACTTCGAAGACATATACATATGTCAGAATGGTCCATTTACTTAAGATATCGCTTTATCTTGTTACATAATGTTTTAGTAATTATTCTGAAGTCAACTTGTAAAACGTGTCAATTAAATTTAAATTGCTTTTCTTTTTTTAAGATCATATCTAAATATAAATATAAAATGTTTTTGAAAACAATTGTCAGAACTATTAGGTCAAGCTGGCGGATGTTTATAAAAATGGGTCGAAAATTTTTACTGTGGACCTAAAAATTTGCAAATATAATATCAAGAATTTTGTTTGGAAGTTAAAAAATATATTTTGTGTCTGTTATGATAAGTTACTTTCAAATAACTGATGTTAATTACGGTTCGTTTTATCTTAGCTTGTTTTCAGAAAATGTTTCACTTAGTCACATATGCCGGGCGTGGCTTTTATAGAGATATTTTTTATACGAGGATGATTCGATAACTACGCGACCTAGTAAAGAAAATGCAAGCATTTAATAATTGTTTGACTTTACATGTATGTATGTTGGAAGGAGGGCGAAGGAGTAGTCAGGGTCCGGGAACTGCGAAGGCTATGGCAAAATACTTACGGGTATACCCTTCGTTCGTATTCTATATACATCACTGTATATTGCGATGTAAATAATTGGTGTGAATATTAAAATTAAACAGTTTCAATTTTTTACAAGCTTTCCCTTATCTTGTGAGATTTATTAATTTGTATTTCATTGATTTTATATTTTTCATTATGGAACTGGGTCGTTATATTTTTCGGAGTCTACTCTTAATAAAATTCCCTGATTAAATTGTCACTTTGTTCTTGTTGGGAGCAATATTTATTCTTTTTAAAGGACATGGTACGCCATCTGGATTTTTAAATCTTAAGTAGATAGGTAATTTTGATGGAGCCTGTGGTTGATTCACTTAATCACTGAAGGTTGATAAATAACCCCTTGCCACATTAATTTTCGAATTCTGTATACGTATTTCGACAACTAAGTTGTCATCATCAGCAGATAATTAAAAAGTGTTGCACCTAGTAAACTACGGCGAAAAAACCCGTACGAAAACAAACTGCGTACGCGATCCGTACCCTTGAGAATGTACATTTTGGTTCTCAACGATAACTTAGTTGTCGAAATACGTATACAGAATTCGAAAATTAATGTGGCAAGTGATTAACTTAAGTAGATATACAGATGTGATAGGTTTCTTCTCGACGACCTATTTTTATTTATCTAGGGTCATTTTACATATTGAGGATGGTCAGTAATGTCATTTGAAGTATTTTAAGCCTTTTGTAAGTAATGGCTGTAATAATGAAATTGCAATTCATTACTTCCTTCTTGTTTTTTTGACGTCGTTCGACGAATATTTAAAACGCGAGAATAATGTTATCTTCCTTATTTTTCGTGAATCTAAATTCAGATCGGAAGTGATGTGTGATTGAGCGATGTTTTAAGAAGGGGAAAAGGATTTTTCTTACGACTGTATGTCGGGCCAAATACAAGAATATCTTCAGATAGGATTAATAAAATATTTATGGAGTTATGTCTTTTAATAATTGTTTCACTTTGCGTGCTGTATGTGTCGGATCACTATCAGCTTGTAACATCCAATCAATCGGCATATGATCATTAGCAAATGGTAATAGGACGCCATTTAGAATGTTCATGTACACATATTGATCCATGCCTTCTAGAATCATACCATTCCAAGCATTCACAGAACCTCCTCCCTCTTTTAGTTTATGTATTTACTGGAATATTCTTCATGGACGCGTCGTCGAAAGCATGATCTACCATCCGAGCCAAGTCTGTCAAACTTGGATTCATCTGTGAAAATCATTTTTTTCAATTTCAAGTTCAGTGGCGAATTTTAAACGCCTCTTCCGACTACTTTGAAAATTAAAAGCTTATTGCATGTTACTCCACCTATTAAATTCGTTTGATCTTTTTCGCATTGTCCGGACACTCATTTTCCTGACGATATCTAGATCAGCTTCATCTAAAATCTGTTTGGTCTTACACGATCGGCTTCCGATATACGATGCAGAATTCTGTCGTTTGCACAGTTGTTCTTCGTTTTCTACGTTTTCTAGGTACAGTGTTGGTTGAGTTTGTCTTATTTATAAATTGGGTTGCTTGTACGCATGCAATTTTTGCAATATTTGATTGTTGTACGATAGCCGAAAACGAGTACCATCTTCTTTTAATAATTAAATTTGCCTCTTCTGCTGAGTGACGAACTTCCCTCGATTTATTTGCATATGTATACTGATACGAATATTGAGATATTTTTTAGCATGTAGAGATAAAAACAAGTTACACACAGTGCATGTGTTCTTATTTATTGTATTAAAAATGCTATCAGTCTTTAGGTCGTGTCGGTTTTGAAGAAAGCCAATCAAAACAAAATATAAAGGCACTGCATTGAAATTTCATTTAGAAGCAAAAATTCTTTAAAGTTGTTTTCTATTATCACTGGCACGTATTATTTAAATGTTACAGTATGTATGGTGTTATGCTGCTTGAAGACAAATAAATTAATTTTGAAAATATTGTTTGGTATTAAGTAGCTGTATAAACCTATATATTACAATTTGTGTGTGAAACGAATTGCACTATTAATTTCTTAATTAAATTTTATGAAATCTGTTTTTTAATTTGAATTATATTTGCGACAGCTCAAAATGCTGTTCTCTTAAAATTATCATACTACCACGAAAGAAATATTTTACATGCTTTGCCTACCTGATGATTGGAATTTGCGGATTTTTTTTTCGGATCCCGTAAAGAAATGAATTATAGAGGCGTCAAGTCGTTTGTTGTTCAACATTGCAAGATTGTTTAGTTTATTTGGTCGAAGTTGTATTTCTTTTAGGTGGCTCGTCATAAAATGTATACTTTTAGTACAACAAAGATTCACAAATGACATCAACCTCAAACCAGTTTTAAACAAGGGAGAGTCGCTGAGAAGGCCTCGTAATCATTTTTGTAAATATTTCCTTGAATGCAGACGGGTTAACAACTTACCGTTTTTTTAATTTCATTCAAATTCGTTTATAAATGTGTATATTATGCTGAGTTCATAGCTTGTAGCGTTACATTTAAGGATCGCATATTTTAGAATTTAAATTTAAAAGCTTATGTGTGTACTATCGTGGACAAACGAAGTGTCTGACAATATCAAATTTTTATTTCTATAAAGACAATCATGAGTTGGCTAACATGTGCTGTCCTTAATACAATATATCTTATTCAGTTTATTTTTTATTAAGCCCTTGGCTAACGTTTATTAAATTCAAATGAAACCGAAAATTAGAGTAAAGAAACTATTAAGTTACGGTGTTATGTATGTTATCTTAAAATATATTCTTGTTATAACATATATTGTTTAATTTTCTATAAACACTCTTTATTCCATAAATAACGAAAATAGAAAAATTTATTCGAAATATTTTCCTTTAGCAGAAATATATCGATTTAAAACGCATATAACATATGTGCATGACTTCTTTATATCGCCGATGGTAATTGCTCGTCGCCTTTTAATCCTCCAAGTGCAGGTCAGGGATTAAAGAATAATCACATGAAGCCAAATTGGGTGAATATAGGACACATAGAAGCAATAAAAAAACGGTTTTGGTTAAAAAATTGATGACCATTGATGATTGTGCAACAATTGCCTACTATTTGCTTCTCGATATTCAGAATAAACACGACGGATACGATCTGCTAAATGCTTTAACACACCAAGACACTACTTAGTCAGCATCAAGCGTAGTATTAGTTGGAACAAATTTCTTGCGAATTCTGAAAAGCATTGAGCATCATTTTGATTTTTATTTTTTCAAACATAATTTCTTTTGGATTTCCTCTCATCCCATATCCATCATATTACATTTATCGTTAGTTTCTGGATCATGTTTCTGGATCATGTCTCATCATATACAATTATTTATAAGAAGTTTTATCTCTTCAAAATTTTTAAGCTAAAATGCTATGAGTTTTGGGTAGTCCGAGTTCCGTTCCTGTGACATTTATCGAAGACCTTTTCACAAAGTCTGACACTCGAAGGTGTTTTGTTTTGATTCCTAGTGAACAAAATATGACATTGCGAAAGCTTGACATTTCATAAACCAATTTTCCACTAAACAAGTAGCGCTACTAATTTCCTTAAAATAGACTTACTTCGGTTGATTATAGGGCAGAAAGTGTATAAGTAATGACTATATTCGATAGGAAATTTAAAAAAGTGTAATAAATCACTTGTTTCCATTATCGCTAGCGAGGCGTTGGTGATTGACTCATCGATGCAAGCAATACGACAAATTAACCAGTGTCTTGTTGACAAAAAATTATGTATGAGGTTGTTACAATCGCTTGGCAGAATATATAACATGTTTGGAGTTTAACCGTAGTCGGAAGTCGTGTAGTGAAATAATTATACGTTTTGCTGGAATGGGTATCAAGCTAACAGGACTTAATGAACGCAGCGCAGAAAAACTTACTGCAAAGTAATTGCAGGAGATCCAATTAAAATCCTCTTTTTGCATCTTACTGAATATAATAACATAGTTATCGAAACACAAAATTCCATAATATTGCTTATATGATTTTATATATCTTTAATTTTTCATTATTTTTTCTTTAGCTTTAACGTCCTGGGATCGTAGGTCAAACGTCTCGATAAATATTTTTAATCACTATTTGAATGATCAAAATCGAAGGTAAGGCAATGTAGAGAAATTGACAAGGACACACATTTTACATGCCTACGTCTTTCAGGATTTTTGGCAGATTTTGGAAGTTGAAGTTGCTTTACCCTTGACTTTAAATTTTAATATTTATTTTTGTAATTTTATTGAAAATGAATCATGAAAGAGCTTTTTATTTGAATACATTAAACTAACTATATTGACGAGTAATTCTCTTTTTATTAATCTTCTAATTTGTATTCATACACGTGTATAATAACCTGACTTTCGCTATGAAAACAGTTATAACACCTATTCTAACAACGATGACCTTTTTATAGATAAAATTATTCATAGAATATTTTCATATAAATGAAAGTTTTACTTTTATCTGTAGTGGCCGGCTGATAGCTCAGTGCTTAATTCACTAAATTATTACGTCGGGGGTTTTCGTGGCTTCCCTTTCCCGTTTAATTAAATGCTGATAGACAAAGAACTAAGTCGTAACACGATTGCGGGCGTAATAAAACTCCCCATCTGCTAAAGCCTAAGTGGCATTAAGCTGCTGGGGGATGTGAAGGCATGACCTATTGTTATTACTTATGTGGGCTAACCTGAACGAGAATGAGATTAGAATACTATTTGATTTTTCACTATTCACAATGTATCTTGTGAAGCAGAATTATTTTTACCTTAAGGTAATATATAACACTGGTACGTAGACTTCCACGGTTGTGGTGCATACTATCTTCTTCTGGGCTTCCGGGCTGGGACCGCGTCTGGTATAACTGCCGACGTTTCGTACCCACTCGTATGGGACATCTTCAGGGCTCAACTACTGCTACTGTTTGTTGCACTGAAACGAGTTTCAGTGCAACAAATTGTGAAGATGTCCCATACGAGTGGGTACGATTCCAGCCCGGAAGCTCAGAAGAAGTTAATATATAACACATTTGCCTATATTTATCAAATAAAAGCAAAATATAATTTTGGAATCGGGTAAAGAGAAGTGCAAACAATGGAGGAATAATAATATGTGACATTCATATATATTCAAAAAAAGGTAAGATATTTAACGTTCGTTTGAATTGAATGCTATTACAGAAAAATTCCTATTATTTACCAAAAATGTTTTAATTTGAATTCAAATTATTAAACTTCTTTATATTTAGGTTTGCTACGTCATTGTTTTACAAGAATTTATTTTACATCAAACAAAGTGCGGCTTGGGAGAATTACGTAGTTTATTAAACTGTAAATAGGCGTTGCTCAGTCAAAGCAGTCATTCTGTTTGGCCTCCACTGTACATATATGTTGCGATAATGCCTAGAATGCCGGCATAGTCACGTGATTTTTACGGTCGACTATGAGCTTGGTAAATCCCGTAAAGTATAATTCACTTGCTCCACATAATATTTTATGGGTTGTAAAACTGCCGAATGTACATTCCTTTTATATGTATATATGTATGTATGTATATAGCTTCCCTTTCACCTAGACCTTTCTTGTATTAACGGTCACGTACTGTGACGAGATTACCTTAATTTTAACAATACCCAGGTTCCTGTCTTGATTTACACGTGCAATTGTTGACATACATTTCGTATGATGGATTCAATCTTCAGGCATTCTTAAATATTCCATTGACAGTGCTTGATGCGGATATGGCAGTTTACATGCATAATTGATCGATTTAAAGTTTTAGATTCCAAGAAGTTTAACAGTGAAATATTGTTAATGCTGGGAGTCGGGTGAGATTTAGTCTTGTGCGGAATTTTGTTAAGTTTCAAATATTTCCATTTTACTCACTGGTAGATACAAATACATACCTTAAAATATACATTATCGTTGGAAAGTTAAGTACATTAATAAATTGTATGTCTCGTTTGTAGATAACTCTGATACTAATTTAATTTTTTTAGTATATATTCAACGAAGAAGCATCGATCTGTAATATTACATAATGCAAAAATAAATTATTATGTGAATTACGTTTTTTCTTTTACGAAATATTTCGTAAATACGGAAACAGTACGTTAAATAATTTCATATTTAGGGAACTGGAATACATTTATGTATGTGGAAGTAATAGTAAACGAAATGGTTAAATATTATTTTCAACTATTTAGGATCATGCTTTTATGTAATAATATGATCAAAAAGTTACAAGAATTGGGCAAAGAAAACAAAAAATAAGATCAAAAATGTTACCATATGCTTTGAAATCGGAAGCAAGTTCCTAAGGATTTTAGTATTTATAAGCAGATCGCAAAAAAGAGATTAGATACAAGAGATTTTAATAGAATAACATAGTATAACATAAGCTTTATCTTTATTCAAAAATATGACGGAAGCCAAGCTTCTTCAAAATCGTTTCCATACCCCAAAATTCTCTTTGAAATCGCATCCTTCAAGATTTTCTTTCGCTTGATGATATACATAAGTACAAGTTACAGGGAGTGGTATATGGAGGTTGTGGTGTATATGACATTTTCAGTGGTTAAAAATTGTCTCACAACAGCATAATGGTTAGCCTTCACTTTTCCATCAGCTCTGATAGTTTAATGCAAAATTTTTAATAATTTGTGGTTACTGTAATACTGCGGAAGCTCACATTTTACTATAATACACGTATACACTATCCTCTCGTGATCGAAAAAATTTTGTTCTTTTTTTGTTCTTTTCTTGGTGCTGGTCCTTTGTTTCCTATACATTGCGCACTCTTCTACTTCATCTTCAGATCATAACAGTACACCAAGTGTATTACCTGCAGTAATAATAATCCTCATAAACATCTTGCTACCAGTACTACCAGTATAAATTGCATTTTAATTCAGTATTAGCAAATATGGATTCCAGCGAGCATAAACTCTAGATGAGTTTAAATGTTTGTGTAAAAGTGCAGTATATTTAACCGTAGATGTGGGAAAATACTTGCTGTCACAATGTTTATACTTTCTTCAATTAGCACGCTAATTCCTGTACCGCTTTGTTATTTGCAATTCCCCCGAATATCTTTAAACTTTTAAAGACATCTAAAATAAGTAAATTTAGTCATAGATGATTTCCAAAAGCAGTCCCAATTATGGTGAAAGTTTCCGTTCTGAATTTTCCCAGACGAACGAATATACCTTTCCAAATAGACATTTCGGTCATCAAGATTTTTACATTTTATTCACTGGTAGATACAAATACGTACATACCTTAAAATATATATTATCGTTGGAAAGTTAAGTACATTAATGAATTGTACTCGTTTGTAGATAACTCTGACACTAATTTATTTTTTTTAGTATACATTTAATGAAGACGCACCGACCTGCAATATTACATAATGCAAAAATAAATTATTATGTGAATTACGTATTTTTTTAACATAATATTTCGTAACTACGGAAACAGTACGTTAAATAATTTCATATTCAGGGACCTGGAATACGTTTACGTATATGAAAGTAATAGTAAACGAAATGGTTAAATATTATTTACAACTATTTAGGATCGCGTTTTTATAATATGATCAAAAAGTTACAAGAAATGGGCAAGGGAAACAAAAATAAGATCAAAAATTGTTACCATATGCTTTGAAGTTTCCTAAGGATTTTAGTATTTATAAGCAGATCCAAAAAAGAGATTAGATAAAAAAGATTTTTAATAAAGATAATAGCATAACATAAGCCCTATCTGTATTCAAAAATATGACGGAAGCCAAGCTTCTTCAAAATCGCTTCCAAACCCTCAAATTCTTTTTGAAATCGCATCCTTTAAGATTTCTATCGCTTGATGATATAAGTACAAGTTACAGGGAACTATATATCAGTGGTATATGGAGGTTGTGGTATATACAACATTTTCAGTGGTTAAAAATTCTCCCACAACAGCATAAGGGTTAGCCTCCACTTTTCAATCAGCTCAGATAGTTTTAAATTTTTAATAATTTGTTATTACTGTAGTATTACGGAGGTCCACATATTACGAGTACTATAATACACGTGCATATACGTATTTCGACAACTAAGTTGTCATCATCAGCAGATAATTAAAAAGGTGTCGAAATACTTATACAGAATACGAAAATTAATGTGGCAAGGGGTTATATATCAACCTTCAGTGATCAAATGACACTTGTTTGTAAATATTAATTTCGAAAAGTTATGACATAATAGCAATTAAAATAATATGTGAAAAAATTCAATATAGAAAACTTCCCTTCAAATTTAAATTTATTTTTATGTCGTTCTCTAAAAGAAGCATAACGCAAATATTAAATCCATTTATTATTATAAATAATAGACAAGTTAATATGTCGAGACATGTATTCTAAAACGAGTTTTTGTTATTGTTTTTAGTCTTTAAATTTAGACAGTCTTCATTGTAATAAGTTATTCATTTTCAATGGCAATGTGGGCGACGAAAATTTTGCCAAAGTCCGTAATTTTTCCACATAATTTTTACGATGAACTTGCTAACGGTTTCCATTGGCGGAAAGCCAAAAAATGTGTCGTGTCGAATCTGTTACATTGGACATTCAAACATAACAGCGTTTGATCTTTTAAGTTATAACACAAACAATATTCTGTTCGTACATATGTAGAGGTAAATAGTAAATCATTACATTCATTACCATTAGTAAGTAGTACCTACAATACCTACGATGAGTTTATGTCGGTCTAAAAGCAAACAAAAATCGATAAACACGTTCGTTTTATCTTCTATAACAAAGATGTTGATTACTTCTTTAGCAAATTAATAGTTCGTAATATAACACTAATTTTGATAAATGTTTACTTCTTCTCAGTTGATATTGTTTTGCTTGACCTACTTTGTGGAAAAGGCATTTTATTCGTCCGAATAACAGCATCTGTGTATGAATACAGAGCGTACCGAAAGAAGACAGATACGATTTTTGCAAAGCTGTTTGTTATGGTGTTTATCAACAAAATCAATAAATCTAGACATTCTTTTCAAGAATTTCGGATTTTAAAAAATGATTGCATATAATCTTAATTTTGTTAATCATTTCTTTGCTACGTGACATAGTATAAATGGCAAATGTAAATTATAAGGCTCATTACAAATTATTAATTTAAATAAAGCAAATATGAACTGGGAATATATTTACATATTTGGAGCAGCTCAAAGTATTCATTTCTATCTCCTTGGATAAAAACTGTGTTTCTAGAAAAATACGAGTAGAGTAATTGAAATCTTGCTCAAGAGTCATTCACTTTCATTAAAATCAATAATATAGCACATCATCATGTTCTCCTATATATGTATGCTCATTTTCATTTTATTAATTATTTATTGATTGAATATTATTAATAATATTTATTCTGTCGTAAACCCATGTTTGAGTATTGACATTGTCACTTTTGAAATACGAAATAATTAATTATAAAGATGTAATTACATCTATAAAGAAATTCTGTAAATGGCAACTAAAGTGTAAAACACGGCGAAGAAATTGTACGAAAAATACACTCCTTACGCGATCCGCACCGTTGATCTAATACAAGTGATACAACTTGGTTGTCGAAGTCTGGTCATGGTCAAAGTATGGTCAAAGTATAAATACAGTGGCGGCCAGCTACACAAGACTGAATAGTATTTTATTAATAATTAATTTATTTATCCTCAAACACCATAACACCAAACATGCTCAAATATTCAAATAATACGTGCCAGTGTTAGTAGATGGCAACTTTAAGGAACTTTTGCTTTCAAATGAAATTTCAATGCTCTTACATTTTGTTTTGTTTGGCATACTTGAAAGCGGAAGCGAACTTGAAACCCATAGCAATTTAATACAATAAACAATAGCACACAAACGGTGTGTAATTCTTTTGTATTTCTGCTAGCTAAAAAATATTTAATTATGCAAAATATTCGAATGGGTGTATGAAAATTAGTCGAGGGAAAACATTTAATTACTAAGAGAGAAAGGATACTCATTTTCGGCTATCGCACAATGATTAAATATTTCGAAAACTGTATTCGTACAAGCAATTCAAAAAACGAAGAACAACTGTGCAAAAAGACAGGATTCTGAATCGTATCTCGACTGAAAGCCGACCGTCATGGATCAGCTAGATAGATTTCACATGATGATGATCCAGATATCGGCAGCAAGATTTGCATTCGGACTGTGCGAAGAAGATTGATCGAATTTAATTTAATAGGAGGAGTAGCACGGAAGAAGTCTTTAATATCCCAACGTAATCGGAAAAAATAAAAAATTAAATTAAATTTTAAAAAAATTAAATTTTAAAAAAATCATTGTCGCTGGACTTTGGAGGAATTTTCATAGATAAATCCAGGCTTAACAGATCTGGTTCGAATGGTGAAGAATATTCTAGTAAAGGCATAAAATTAATGTGAAAGGTGGAGGAGGTCCTGTGATTGTTTGGAGTGGCATGATTCTACAAGGCGTTGGCTCAATTCATCGAATTAACGGTATCATGGATTAATATGTGTACATGGACATAGTGAATGGTGTCCTATTACCATTTAATTATGTGACGATCGATTAGGTACGAGGGAGCGTTTTTATATTCGCGGAATGAGCGGGTTGTAGAGGGGTGAGTAGGCGAATTGGGGGCGTGGCCTGTGCAGCGACTCATGATTAGTATAAATACGAAGTTTCATTGTTATTAGACAGTTAGTCTTTGAGCTATCGTCAACCAAGTAACATAATCAGGAGCGAAAAGTGAAATATGGAAAAAATCGAATATCGTGCCGTTATAAAGTTCCTTACCAGGCAAGGAAAATCAGTCGCGACCATAATGAATGAGATGTCATTGGTTTACGGCGACTCTTGTCCAGGAAAAACCATGGTGTACAAGTGGAATAGTTTATTTAAACAAGGAAGGGAATCCCTTGAAGACGACGAGAGGCCGGGCAGGAGCATTGAGGTGACCACGCCAGCACTTATCCAAAAAGTTGAACAAATTGTACTCGAAGATGCTCGACTAAAGAAGAAACAACTCGCAGAAATGGTTGGAGTATCCGATACAACAATTTTTAAAATCCTACACGATCATCTCGGCATGTCTAAGGTCAGCGCAAGATGGGTGCCGAGAATGCTCACGCCGCCGCAAAAACAACAGCGCGTAGAGAGTTCGCGTGCATTTTTGGATCTCTGTAATGAAGACAAGGATGGTGTATTGAGTGGAATTGTTACTGGAGACGAAACTTGGGTTCATCATTATGAACCTGAGTCCAAACAAGACTCCATACAGTGGCATAAAAAAGGCACAGTACCTCCCAAGAAATTTAAAGTGTCACAATCAGCTGGGAAACTCATGGCAACGGTATTTTGGGACTCGGAAGGAATATTGTTGATTGATTATAAAGATAAAGGTGTTTCTATAACCGGAGAATATTACGCTTCAATATTAGAGCGACTAAAAGAAGCCATTAAAGAGAAAAGACGGGGAAAATTGACAAAAGGTGTTCTGCTTTTGAACGACAACGCGCCCGTCCACAAGAGCCGCGTTGCTTTAGCTGCCCTGCATAAGGTGGGCTTCGAAATTGTGAATCACCCACCCTACAGCCCAGACCTGGCCCCGAGTGATTATTACCTGTCTCCGAAAATGAAAAAAGAGCTGCGGGGTAAAAAATTTACTGCCGATGATGAAGTCAAGGAGGCAGTTTCGGCGTATTTTGCAGATAAAGAGAAATCATTTTTTTATGAGGGTATAAATAAATTAATTGAAAGATGTGAAAAATATATTGAAAAAGAAAAATAATTTGTTTTTTTTATTTTCACCCCTTGTCCCCCATTCCGCGAATACAAAAACGCTCCCTCGTATTACAAGCCTATAATGACTCGAAACATTCAGCACGTAAAGTGAAACAATTATTAAATGACCACTCTATAAATAGTTTGCCATAGTCTGCGCAGTTTTCAGACCTCATTTCGATTGAGATGTTGCTATTTGACTATTTGGAGCTACTGTATGCTATTATTGAATAACGCTGGGGTAGTATACCTGCCGAACGTTGTCGTAGTTTATTTATTTATTTATTTACCGATATTCCTGAACTGTTTTTTATACAATATGAAAATGTATAGAACGAATGTTCTCGCAAAAATTATCCAGTTTTCTGTATTTTTTTTTGAATTTTCGAAGTTTTTGGAAATATAAAGTGGAACGAATCAATGCATGTTGTTTATTATTTTTACAGAGAAACGTAAGACCTGCTTCACTATTACTCCGCACGGTTCGTATTTGTTTCTTCGAAGTGTGACATTCTGGGGACTCTCAAACATCTACTTACTTTTACTAAAATGTAAAGTCGGTAGCTGCCTTGACGTACTTCGTACAAATACGACACTATATCATCCTGTAGAAAATTTAGGAAATGTAGGAGTTTGTGCAATATATCAGAGCGACGCAAATTAATTTATTTTGCAATGCGACACTGAAAGTTAGTAAATATGTTAATTGTTTTCAAGTATGATATATAAGTAAAGATATGTGAAATTGCAAATATCGAAATAAGGAATGCACATTTAGGACTTTCAAAATTCAATATTCATACATACATTATATATGTAATTTGGTAAACAAAATACCACCGTTTATTGCAACGTTTGAGTAAATGAAAAATAGTTTTCTTTAGTATAGTATATTCTATAATTCGAAAATATGCGTGCAATAATGTGGGTTCCTATTACGTAATTTTTGTTATTGGTATCATGTTGCGTTTTACGGCAGTCACCATTAGACTGTGGTAGACAGTCAGTGAAACGTTATAAAAAGCATTACGAAGTCAATCAAGTTATGAATCTATTTCAAGAGGAAAGCCTTGCTAGTTGCCTTCCTGAGTACACAAAGGGTTTTTAAATTGTGTCTAGAGAGTAGACTGTTACAATCCTTTCCAAAAACAGGACAATGTTCATCAATCCTATACAAATAACTAATACTTCAAAAATACCTTCTGAATATGCTTTAGGAGTGTGTAGAAACGTTAACACGTTCTTTTCTAAGTATATTTTTTCAAAATTGGTTTCGCTGCAAGATGCTTCAGTTTCCGCGTAAATATTTACAATTTTAATCCATTTATTGGTTGCCTCTTTGTCAATATATTTGCATTGTTTGGTGAGGATATGTTCCATGTATTATTTTGTTTTCCAGCTTTTTTTTATCGTTTTTGGCTATTACATGTTCTCCTTGATTGACATTCACATTATTGAGATTAATGGTGTGATTTCGTTGTCTGGATCTATTATTATTTTATGAAGGACATTATTTCTCATGCTCAGAAAATATATTCAAAGGTTGTTTAATTGTTCATAATGTTCATCTTTATATTTATAAAAGTTTTTTCTTCTTCTTCTCGAAGTAATGCAATGTTGCATGATATCTATGATCGTTTGCTCTGGCAAGTCGATTGAGGGAATCTAATTCTCTGTTTGACCATTTTATGAGTCTGAGTGGTTAGAACGACTATCTAGAGAACAGTAGATACAGGTTCGAGTCCTGGCCTAATACAGAAAATTTTCTGTAATTAATGCACTGATAGAATAACAGAAAATGTTAATTCTCAAATAGTTTATTTACTACACTAATTTTTCGCGGAATGTAATGTAAACATTATTTGTTTTGTTCAAGGATTTACTGAAATCTTTGTTAAGTTATTGTTGTATTACAATATCTTCAACTAATACTTATATTTAACAAGCAGTTGGAACTTACATAAGCAACTTTTTTAAATAAATTACTGGTTAAATTGTTGTCTGATACAATAATTAGGAACGTTAATGAAAATAACACATTCATAATATCATTCAAGCGATTCTTACTATTATTTTGCATAATTTGTACTTATTTTGTATTTATATTTAACTTTATACGCGCATACATATAATCTCTATGAAGGAATATGTAAATTAACCCGTATAACATGAAATAATACTTGTTTATGCGCACCCTGAAATTTCTATGTGATTATTTCTGCTTATTTAAAACTTATGCAATCATCAATGTCCGTGAAGTGAATTATGGAAAACTTAAAAGTCATTTCGCAGGCATTATCGTAAAATGTAAATCCACGCGCTTTAAATATTTTATTTTTATGAAAAATTGGCGAACGACGAGACAGGCTTTCGCAAATTTTCAAGAAGGTTTTGATAGCTTTATACATAAGCGATATTTCCGAGAAGAGTACGTACGAAATAACTAAATATATTATTTGGGCTTATTTATTAAAGTAAAACGCAATTTCGCGGTTATTTTAAGATGTCAAAATTTGCATTAATACGAATTATTTATTGAGGTTTTTATATTCATCATCGCTAAAATGTAGTAGCGGACTAAAAAGTTTATATGTACATGTAGGGGGTAACCGAGTTAATTATGCCCCCTGTATTATTGCTACAAAAGTTTTACGAAATTAATTGGTATTTATTTACGTTGCCATGCACACAACTACACACTACACACAGACACATACACACACATACACACCAACCACACACGTGTGTGTGCGTGGTTATTTCATGATATTTCGAGTGCCAGGTTTACTCTTAATTTAATTAATAATGTTATTGATTCTTTGCCATTACTTTTCATATTTACTTTTTTGTAACCCCGCCTAGGGATGTACGTCGCATTCCGAGAGTAAGAACCAACATTATGCTGAAGAAGGCGGAGAGCTCTCGGGATCGCAAGCTTATATGAATCAGCGGTCCTGGTGATTTCGGGAGTAACCCCTATCAAACTATAGGCTCAGGAAAGGAAGAGGGTCTACGAGATTTGAGAAGAAGTTGGAGAAAAAAAGCGAAGGCAGAAGCTAAAGTGTTCACTCGGCTGAAGTGGTAAGAACGTTGACGAAATGAAACGAGAGGACGGCGGATGAGGAGATTGATTGGTAACATCACGGACAGGATAGACCGCAACTATGGTGAGGTAAACTACTAGCTTACATAGTTACTCAGCGGATACGAGTTCTTCAATACATACTTGGACAGGATGGGTAAAGCGGAGAACGCAGCTCGTCAATATCAGGACTCTGTAGAATACGATGCTCACCCTTTTCGAGTGCGAGACACGCTACAAGAAGAAGTAGGCCCTTTGACACCGAACGAACAATGTTGTGAAAATAATGTTATTTGGAAATAATCGTTGGCAGGAGATCGTCAAGTTCATGGAGAGGGTGTTGAAAACGAAGAAAAGTGAGATTGAAGCAATTTAGTGGGTGGAAGCCTCACACAACGGGGAAATTGATATTCCCTGAGTGCGTTAGGCATTTTCCTCACTGATTTTTTAGAAATTCTTTCTTGTTAAATCATCAGATAGACTATTATATATACATACTTTCAATCTTAGGCACATATGCGAAAGAAAATAGCGGAGATACTCCTGAATATGTATTGGATAAGAATGAACATCGGAATATTTTTGAAAATTATTTTCGTGTAGATATACCACTGATGTTTGAATAAATAAATTATAAAGCGATGGAATATTTTCATTTTTGAAGAAGGGCCTGCATAATTCAATAGATTTTATGTTAAAAACTAAAGGAATAGCTTTTTCTCTTAGGGTAATATAGATTTAAGATTTGTTTTAGATCCCAGACTAACAAATTATAATATAGTAAGTAAATTGAAGCAATTTTCTCAGAATAAAAGACCTTTATTTAATTTTGAGACTAAACATATCAACGTGCCAGTTCCATTTAAATTTTGTGTCAGTTGTTACATTTAACAATTTATAATGGCTGATTATACTTATTTGTGTATCTCCTAGATGTAACAAGTTGATGCTCACGTTGGTGTTAAAAAATAACAAATTGTTTTTCTTCATATTTAATGCTCGAATATGCATACCCAGTTTTACATCCATTGTATAGATATAATAGTTTATAGTTCGCGTTCACTGATAATTTCTTAAGCTTTTTTCAAAGAATGAGAGGTGTTTATGCTGAGAAGAGCGTCCAATGTCTGATCTGTTGGCTCAACATAGTATGACTTAGGCGTTTTCCCGACAAGATCTCGTCTGTGTGAGGTTTTTAATAGGAATCCTTAATAATACTGTGGATTGTTGTTACCTCCTGTGAAAAAGATGCCCTAATATTTCCCCTTTACAGACCAGAAGTGCTTCTAGACTTCTTGTATCTTATAATTGGGAACTGGTGCTTATGGAAAACATTCATCAATGTAATATGCGACATCGCCAATAAAACCATGAAGTTAATATTTATTTATTAATTGTATTTAATTATTTTGTTACTATTTTCGGTAATGTAATTATTTTTTTATTTGATTTTTAATTATTTCTGGTGTCTATTGTAACATTAGTTATGTTATTGTCCGACCTGTTGTGCAATAAAGTTTCTATTATTATTATTATTATTATTAAAGGTAATAAAACTCTCTTATATTCTGCAAAATAATTATAGGAAATTACGACAAAAATATCCAACGAAATTAACTAAATCCTATTAACTTTATTTCTGAAAGCGTGTTCTCAGATTGCCTAATTTAATATTCAGGAAGAGTGCGTTTTCTTCTTTCGAACAAAGCAATTATGTACGTACGGTTTTTTCCTTTTACACAACCCTATACATTGAATAAAAGCATATAATTTAAAATTTGTTGACACAGATCTGTTGACTTGTCGATAATTCTATTAGTTTAAATCGCTAATTAAGTGAAAAGCACAACTATAAATCGGTTTTTATGCAATGGGAAGCATAGTATGTGTGTTATTGACATGACGGTTATCATTCGAATAATATAAAATAACAAGTTACTTAGTACGTAATTAATTATTTTTAAAACGGCTCCACTATCTTAAAAATCCCCGTCCCACATTTCTAATTTTAATTTAGTTTGTTTATAAATTCCACACATGCATACATGTGTCTGATTTACCATATAATTATCGTAATCTATATACTTACCTAAAATGTTTTTGCTTAATTAATAAATGAGCAACAAGTGCGTAAATTAAGCATCGCATGGGGACAAGTGATAAATAAATACTCTCTTGGTAATTATTAAACAAATATCTGCTTAAGCTTTCATCCATTATAGAATGATGTCCAATTAAAATTAGAATGTAAGCTGTATTTGTTTAATTGGTAGTAATCGAATGCTTTCACAGTTGTCCGTTAATTGCATTACACAATAGGATGTATTGTTAGTCTTTTCAAGTTTAAGTATACAGGATGTAATCATCTGCAGAAATTAATTGTCAATCGTATTAATACTATTATGTAGCGTTATATGTATGTGATTGATTCTTTATTTACAATGCACGTATACAGTTATTAATAATGAAATTTGTTTAGTCGACGAAAAAAAGGAAAGATTGTCAATAAAATTTCGCAAAGCCAAATTTGCGACAACGATCTATAAAAGCATGAAATTTTAAATTGAAAAACGTGGCAATACTATTTATTATAAGACTGCATGAAATGTGTTTTTCGTTTTATGCAGAAATAGAAGCAATATACAGTGTAATCTTCATAACGGATGATTCACTTGTAGGTATTTTTTTTCAAAAATAAAAAATGTAAAAACTTCAATTTTATCGAGTTTTCTTTATTATCATACAAAAGAACCATTAAAATTTATTTTTTTAAAATTATTTCTTTCAAATGTTGGCCAGATCTGCGCCTAACATGGTCCATTTTGAAGTACCAATTTTTGATGACGCGTTCGAGCATTTCAAGTGGTATTTGGTGAATAACGCGAGTAATGTTAATTTCCAATTGCTCAATGGCAGCTGGTTTATCAATTGGACTTAGACTTTACGTAAACCCAAAGGAAAAAGACTAAAGGTGTGATATCACATGATCTAGGCAGCCATTGCATATGTCCATTACGTGAAATTACATGTGCACCGACTTGTTCTCGCAATAAAGCTATGCTTTTATAGGCTGTGTGGCAAGTAGCGCTGACCCGTTTGAACCAAATGTCGTCGAGATTACGGGCTTCAATTTCAGGCAGCAAATAGTCGGTTATCATGACGCGATAACGAGCGCCACTCACAGGTATGTTGCGGTCGGCTTCATTTCCACTGGTCCATAAATCACACCAAACCGTGGTTTTGTCTAGATGTAATTGCAGCCGCTAAATCTCTTCGGGTTGCTCTTCACTTCAAATACGGCAATTGTGCTTATCGACATAGTCATTAGCCAGAAATGGACCTCATCACTACACAAAATTTTGGTCGAAAGCAGTGATTCTTTTTCAAGCTTTTCAAGAGCCCAAAGACTGAATCAGTGACCATTCGAAAGGTCGGCCGCTTTCAATTCTTGAACATGTTAAATTTTGTATGCTTTTAAATCAAGATCCTTACGTAAAATACGCTAAGTTGTGGTATACGACAAGCCAAGCTGTTGAGATCTACGTCAAATCGATTCTACACGGTCATCGCGTATATTCTCAGCTACCATCGCTAAATTTCCTCCACTACGTGCTGGATGTCATCTATTTGGTCGCGTATTATCCAATAATGAAAAGGACGTTTCAAATTTTTCAATGGTATAGCGAATTGTACGTTCGGTGGTCCGATCACGTAGACTATAAGTTATTTCTAAGCGCACGAAACACATTTGTTGTGGAACGCTGATTTTCGTAATATAGCTGAATAATTTGTAGACGCTGTGCCGGACTGAGCCTCTCCATAATAAAATGTCACAATAATTAACTGGAATAGCGCGAAGGTGTGACACGATCCATGTTTTATCTGTTAAAAGATCGCTATTGAAAAAAGTACATCATAAGGAATTACGCATTATAACGAATTTTCATTCCGGCGATATTCATGATATTATGATTTTTTTAAAGCATATTGTATGCATAAATTCGTATATATACTTTTTGTCTTGATTTAAAGAAATAAATCTTAATATAACAAATTTTCTCTTCAGATATTAAAAGGAGTGCTAATGTAGTAAATAAGGTTTCGTTCTAATCACATACATATTATCACATCATTGAGTACTATGGCTTTCGTGGGAATATTTTGGATTTTTTGGAGCTTTACTTGTGTGGTCGTAGATAAGTATCAAACGGTTCGTTTGTGAGTAGGTAGGGTTGCGTTCGGTATGACGTCCTCCAAGGATCAATTTTGGGATCCTTGTTGTTCGTAGCTTATATAAACGATTTACACTGTAATATTGGCGCCAGGACTCTATTATCTGCTGATAATACAATTTTCTGGTGGAAACTAATAATGCAAGTAATATCATTGTTCAACGGCAATCAAATACTTGGTTTGCTACAAATAAATTGATCCTGAATGTTGCTAAAACACGTTACACATGTCTTGAGAATAGGTATACTAATGGCTTGGTGAGTATTAATTTCTTGGTTACTCTTTTAGATCTTGAACCGGGTTGTAAGTATCACATTGACAAGCTTCTTCAAAATTATGACGTAGTACTTATGCTTTGAGCAAACTTACATACTTGTATGTACCCGGAGTTGGGGCAACTACTGAAGCTTACCATTCACGTTTTCATTCGTGTTCTATACTATTGTAATTTGTGAAAATTCTCCAGAAACAGATATTTTTATTGCAGAAGAGAGTCATACGTTAAATTTTTAAATTACGTTTAATGATCATTCTTAGCAGTATTTTATAAGTAGCAGAATTATGTTATTTTATTCAACATTTACTTACCATATTCTGCTTTACATACACAAGAGTATAGGCGACTTCAGGACGAGTAGTAGTGTGCACAGTTATAATACTAGAAATAAGGATCAATTAGATGGTCAGATTGGACTGTATAATCAACTGCCGCTATCTTTCAGATAGCAGATAGATGGATAGATTTAAATAAAACGGATTAGGGTTATATTATTTGACAAGTGCTATTACATAATAAATAAATATTTGGAGATACGCATTAGTTCCTCTTCTCTAATCATGCAGTATATACATACACATACGGAAACGTGAGACTGGGACCGATTGTCAATCACAGTAGTTCTGCCATGTTGTATTGTCATTGTGAATATTGTGTTGTAGTTTTCTTACTAGGAATTATTTTTGTACAAGCTCTTTTATATACTCGCATATATTTATTTCTTTTCTTTCATAATTTTCTTGCAATTTAGTAATGCTATATTTCTACCCTGTACTTGACTTCTCTTCATGAATCTTTTCTTTTCCCTTATTTAGTCTATTATTGCTGCCAGGTAATTGAAAAAGGAAATTTCCTGTATTTCTTTGAATTTCTTCTTATTATTGGACTACCTGCCGCATAATAAGTTATTATAGTCTATTTTTAAACTAGGAGGACAGTTTTGAAATTTTCGCGCAAAAATCTGAACTCGTGATTGGCTGACGCACTGCCCGTGTTACACCATAAAAATTCTCGCAAAATCAGACACTTGACATTCAAGTATCAGCTGTTTGTCAATTAGTTGTAGTACTTCTGTCAACTTTGTATCTTCACGCCGTTAAATCAATTATTTTAAAATAAGTACAATGTTTAATAATTCGCCCCCAAGGAAACGTATGTGTTTAGATGTGAGCCATTTATCTATAGCTGAGAAGCAACACATATTAAATATGTACAAGAATATATTAAGTAAGGAACCTGCAATGAAAGTGACAACTGTCATTGCTAAAATTGTTGAGACAGCAGGTAAGACGTAGCACTTAATAGTTATTTCGAGTACTAAATTCAAATGTATATTTTTAGGAGTTGCAAAATCCACTGTTTATCGAATTATAAAGGAATAGAAAGAAACTGGTACTGTTACTCCATCCAAGCATAGTGGAGGTCGGCCAAATGTAGTTACCGAATATGATGAAACTACAAATAGCTCAGTCCGGCGAATAATACACGCGTTTTACGAACGAAATGAGATACCAACGCTTGATAAAATTATGACCGAAGTGCAGAAGCATCCAGATCTACCACATATGAGTCGATCTTCTCTCTACAAACTAATGAAGCACATTAATTTCAAGCAAGTTTTCAGTTTTATATTAACTGAAATTTAATTTCTTGATTATTGAATATGTTATGCTTATTGGTAATTTATTTACAGATATATGAAGCGAAACAGAAAAAGTATATTAATTGAGCGTGATGATATCGTTCATTGGAGACGAAAATATCTTGGAACAATGAAACAATACAGTAGAGAAGGGCGACCCATTTATTACCTTGATGAAACTTGGGTCAATGAAGGCCATACTAAAGAAAAAGTATGGATTGACAACAGTGTCCAAAATCGAAGACAGGCATTCGTTGAAGGTTTATCTACAGGGCTTAGAAATCCTTCGGGGAAAGGAAAACGCCTCATTGTTCTACATGTTGGGTCTGAGTGTGGTTTTGTTGATGAGGGACTGTTGCTTTTCGAAGGTAAGAAGACTGCTGATTACCACGAAGAAATGAACGCAAATGTTTTTGAAGAATGGTTTGATAAATTATTAACAATTTTACCTGATGGCGCTGTTATTGTTATGGATAATGCACCATGCCATAGCCGCAAGTTAGAAAAAATTCCTACATCGTCTTCAAGGAAAATAAAAATGCAGGAATGGTTGCAATCCAAAAATAGAGATTTTGATGTAGACATGGTCCGTTCTGAACTTTTACATTTGATTCGCATGCATAGACATGAATTTGATTCATATGTAACTGATGAAATGGCAAAGAGAAAAAATAAAATTGTGTTGAGGTTGCCACCTTATCACTGTGAGCTCAATCCTATTGAGCTAATATGGGCAAAAATAAAAAAAGAAGTGGCATCAAGAAATTGCTCTTTCAAGTTACAAGGAGTGAAGCAACTTCTTCTACAGGCAATTGAGCATGTTACAGGTGTTGACTGGACAAATTGTATTAGTCACGTTATTAAAGAAGAAGAAAAAATGTGTAAATTGGATGGAATAATAGACGATCTCATAGATCCATTTATAATTTCTCTTGGTGGTAGCAGTAGTTCATCTGAGGATTCGGATGATGATGACAATTAAGTCTACGAATATTTATATTTCTGTTAATATTTTCCCTTTTGGGAAAAATAGTTATATATAATGTGAAAGCTTGTAAATTTTACAAATATATGCATTTTCTTGTTTATATTATATTGAAATACATAAATGATCTAAAACTTATTTGTATACAAACGTTAACCTGAAAATCAGATTTTTCTGTAAATAAAATTAATTTTTTCATTAATTAACCATTGGGCTTGTATTTACTATTTCTTATTTACTAAACATTATAAATTATTTTATATTAATCATGAATCAGTATTGACTTATAACTAAATAATATAAATTACAATTATGTAATATTTAAATTGCCGCCTAAAAATATCTAGTGACTTTTATAGTGTAAACCTGACTTCACTAATCGCTCCTCCTAGTTAAAAAATAGACTATAGGTAGGATTGGGGATTCTTAATTATCAAATGAAGTTAAAATGGGATTCTCAGTGTATACTATAATTGATAATCCTGTTTTAACCAAATTGTAATTGTTTTTATTAAGAGGGACTGTAAACGGAAGTGTTTCTTATATAAAATCAGTCTGTTTTATAGTAAAAAGAAACAGTATATTTAAATAAAGAAAGAGGATATTGCGTTTAAATTCAGTATACTTGCGAGTAGCTTTGCAACAATTTTAAAAAACAGTGAAAACATTTTAAAACGCCCTGAAGGAATATAACTTGTCGGCGAAAAATAAACTTTCTTCTTGCTAGGATTTAGCCGATGCACTTCTAAAGTGCGTGAAAGTAATTCGTGATAAAAACTTGTCGATATCGGGTTAAATAATTAAATAAAAAGCTAAGGAATATGCTACGATTTTAGCTAATTCAAACTAATTAATTCAAAAACATAATGTCTTAGTGCAAAATGTTATTTCGGGAGAAAGTATAAATACTAACGAAATTGATTTTGATAAATTGAGAGAAATAGTTTCAAAAAGAATTTTGAAATGCAATGTATTTAACGCTGATACTGGATTCTTTTTTAAGTGTTTGCCAAACAAAATATTAATTCTTAAAGATGATAAATGTTTTTGGGCTAATCATAACAAAGAAAGGATAACTGTTATGTTAGGTACTAATATGGTCGGAATAAAAAAAAATAATTTACTGGTCATCGGAAAAAGAAAAAATCGAAGGTGCTTTAAAAGCGCTAAATCACTAGAAGTAGTCTCCGACTAAGCCAGAATGATGAGCGAAATTTTTGAGAAATGATTGCTTAAGTTGGATAAGTCGTTGAACAAGCAACGTGGAACAATTACTCTAATTATTGATAATTCTTTACACATTGTCAAGGCCTGCAAACAAAATTTAACTTGGAAAATATGCGGCCAATAGACATGGGAATAATCGAAAAATCAAAAAATTCTAATAACACTTTGGTAGAATATACATGGCATAATTGAGCATTCCTTCTTACCCAATATATTCATAAACTTTTCGATAAATGAAAATATTACATCCGACTCTGAGCATTAATTCAAGACTACAGATCGCCAACCATAGCTTCTGAACTTGACTATTTAAGTATTAAGTTCTACAGAATTCAGATTCCAATTATGTATTTACAAACATTTGGAAGCCTTATTAAAGGCAAAAGGATTTACTTGTGAAGAAGTTCAAAACCTTGTCGTACCCAGATGTAATAATAAATAAATTAGATAACAAGATAAAGGAATGAACAATTTCGAGAAGACTTTTCTATAATATAAAAATACGTTTCTAAATAGAACAGAATTTTCAAAAGAAATAAAAGCAGACGTATATTGGAAATAGGTAACATCTATAATAACTTACGTAGTAAGAACGTTATGGTAACTATAGAAAAGCGAAGAAGGAATTTGCATAGAATCTATGTGAGATTCCTAAGACATATTGAAGATAACACAGTTATAGACAATATTAGAAATGAAATGTACAGAAAAAAGTTTAATATCAAGGTAGTAGAAGAAAAGATAGGGACAGGAGAGCTGAGACGGTCGGATACATGGAAGGCATGCCAGAAAAGAAATTAATTAAAAAAATTCTAGAAGCAATAACAAATAGAAAGTCATGAAAAACTTGGCGTGACGAAGTGAGAAAGGCAGCGTAAAGGAGAAACGTGAAACTATAGGATCTAGCCCACCACGCATAGCTATGAACGCTGTGAACATTGTCTAGGTCGAAATAAAGTTTTCTAAGAACGCTGGTATTTGCTAATAATTAATTACAGTCGGCGCATCTTAACTAACTTTATCCATTAGATTAATTGATGTAGTAGGATGGCTTAGCTGAAAATCTTTTAATTTACGTAACTATAATGAAAAAAGATGGCTCCATATATACACAGATATTGCTTAGTGTCCAAAACATATATCAAACACCTAATTTTGGTGAAGGTAAATGATAATAAATTATATTTACTATTGTATTATGTTTTTTTAGGTTAAGATTTACCGTATCCCGTTAGCGATAATAAAACACCTAGTTTGTATTAACGACGTTTCGCTGAATTTTTTTTCTTTTTTTAATTGTTTTTCTTTTTCATCTCGTTGTGAATATAAACTTCATTAGAGATAATAAAAGTCTTTAATTATCTTTAATGGTCGAAAAGCCAAACGTAATAGAATAAAATTTATGTTCATATTTAAATATTTAAATTAATATTAATTTGTTATTGTTTTTTAATGTATCTTATCTGTATTTCTATAATTTATAGCATTAGATGATATCTTTTAAGATTGAATTAGGATTTAAAACGAAAATTTAACTCGAAGATAGAAGAGATAATAGAAAACTAATTTGGTAGGAATTAATATTTATCACTCGTCGTCCTAATTCTGTCGAAGTATTATTTTTTTAGCGTGTCGATGATATACGAAATAGATAAGTACGTATGTAATTATAATAACTCTTCAATTTTTAAATTCGAATGTGAAGAAATATACGGAAAAGAATATGGATAGATGTTTCACATATTTCATATTACATCGTTTTCGGTTTGAAATTGAAGAAATTAATTTTTAATTTTTATATTAAGTGGAAGATATGTATTTAATTTGATATTTATCAGAAAATCAATGGATTAAATATAAAATTAATTGCTAAATGAAAATATTTTAATGTCTTTTGGATTCTCTTTTCAAAGCAGTTACTAAGTAAGTAGTACAAATATAGGTACATAAATATGTTATATAGATTTGTAGAATTTCATATTTGGTTATTATTTAGATACTTATATCAAAATATGTATTTAATTAAAATATTTAAGGATAAAATAAATACTATTAACCCACCCTTCAGAGAGTTATGTATTATAGAATAAATCAAGAGGTAAGAAGCATTTGCTCTAGATATACATATATGGATATGATTTGATAAAAAATTAATTTGAAATAAATGTAATTTAAAATTACTTATTTAACATAAAACTTCATTTACAGGATTAGAAATGAAAAATTATAATTCAGTGTTAATTGCTTTGAATATACAATACCATGTATAAAGTCATTCCAGATTCCTGCAAATTTCCTAATGAAGTATTCTTTTATTATATGTGTACCAATATACCAGGGAGCGTTTTTATATTCGCGGAATGGGGGACGAGGGGTGGAAATAAAAAAACCAAATTATTTTTCTTTTTCAATATATTCACCTGCAAGACGGATACATTTTCCACATCTTTCAATTAATTTATTTATACCCTCATAAAAAAATGATTTCTCTTTATCTGCAAAATACGCCGAAACTGCCTCCTTGACTTCATCATCGGCAGTAAATTTTTTACCCCGCAGCTCTTTTTTCATTTTCGGAAACAGGTAATAATCACTCGGGGCCAGGTCTGGGCTGTAGGGTGGGTGATTCACAATTTCGAAGCCCACCTTATGCAGGGCAGCTAACGCAACGCGGCTCTTGTGGACGGGCGCGTTGTCGTGCAAAAGCAGAACAAGTTTTGTCAATTTTCCCCGTCTTTTCTCTTTAATGGCTTCTTTTAGTCGCTCTAATATTGAAGCGTAATATTCTCCGGTTATAGAAACACCTTTATCTTTATAATCAATCAACAATATTCCTTCCGAGTCCCAAAATACCGTTGCCATGAGTTTCCCAGCTGATTGTGACACTTTAAATTTCTTGGGAGGTGCTGTGCCCTTTTTATGCCACTGCATGGAGTCTTGTTTGGACTCAGGTTCATAATGATGAACCCAAGTTTCGTCTCCAGTAACAATTCCACTCAATACACCATCCTTGTCTTCATTACAGAGGTCCAAAAATGCACGCGAACACTCTACGCGCTGTTGTTTTTGCGGCGGCGTGAGCATTCTCGGCACCCATCTTGCGCTGACCTTAGACATGCCGAGATGATCGTGTAGGATTTTAAAAATTGTTGTATCGGATACTCCAACCATTTCTGCGAGTTGTTTCTTCTTTAGTCGAGCATCTTCGAGTACAATTTGTTCAACTTTTTGGATAAGTGCTGGCGTGGTCACCTCAATGCTCCTGCCCGGCCTCGGGTCGTCTTCAAGGGATTCCCTTCCTTGTTTAAATAAACTATGCCACTTGTACACCATGGTTTTTCCTGGACAAGAGTCGCCGTAAACCAATGACATCTCATTCATTATGGTCGCGACTGATTTTCCTTGCCTGGTAAGGAACTTTATAACGGCACGATATTCGATTTTTTCCATATTTCACTTTTCACTCCTGATTATGTTACTTGGTTGACGATAGCTCAAAGACTAACTGTCTAATAACAATGAAACTTTGTATTTATACTAATCATGAGTCGCTGCACAGGCCACGCCCCCAATACGCCTACTCACCCCTCTACAACCCGCTCATTCCGCGAATATAAAAACGCTCCCTCGTATGTATGTACATATAATCACGTTTAAACCGATAGTTTGATATTATTCCTCCAGTTTTTTCGGTTTTGAGTATTTCTTAATTTAATTTTGAGCATGCTTTTCGGCTAGATCTTTTCGAAGCCGTACCTTCGCTTCTAAAGTTATTCTTTTTTCCATATTTCCATCTCCGTATAAGTTCACTGCTTGATTCATTTTCCTTATACCAATTTCTTCTTCTCTATTCTTCCCGTGTATCTGTACTGTGGTTCTTTGGGTTCGCTGGGTTCACTGCTATCATTAGCTTGTGTTGTTCGCGTTGTTGCTCGCTTGTTTTTCTTCTGAAGATCCCAGAAATGTTTATGCCATTTCTCTCATAACCTAAATCTATTTGCAAATTACTTGAAATTTTATTGTTAAATTTTACTCTAAATTTTACCATCTTTATTAGATATTAATTTATTTAAGAAATGGTGGTTTTACATGTCCCTATATAGTTTGTTTCAATTTGTAAAGTCTTAGACTTGTCTAAAATCTATAAACACAGCACACATTGGATCTCGTTACCTACAAAACATTTTGTGTTTTGCTTTAGTGTAAATACGTGTTCAAATATGTGTACCCCTATAGTGAAGACACTTATAATCTTTCAATTTTAATTCCATAGTTTTTGCCAGTACACCATGTCTAGTAACGCCATTTTTCTATAATTTTGACATTTATCTTCTTTTGATGGGTCTTTTTCATCTGATATTTTCATTTAGTAATTTTCCAAAGTGTTTTCTACATTTTTATAAAGCACCGCCCTCAATTGTTTTTCTTCTTTGCTTTTGCTGTATTGAGTTTTCGGTTGTATTCTAGATTAAACAGGAAAATAGGGCAATTATTATCCATCAACTGTGAGGAAAAATTAATTGCCAACAAGTCTAAAGATTGTCAAACTATAGCGGACAATTGTAGGAATTGTAACACTTTACTAAATCATAGCGTAATTCCTTTTACATATTGCATTTGTTAATACAGTTTTTTTTTAACTTATTACACTCTTGTGTTATTAATGTATTTTATGTAAATTTGATATTTCGAAAAGTTACTTATGTTATAACTCTATACTAAATACTGGGTTGATGTGTGTTCTGACATGTGTCAGGACACACGCCATACAACAGACATGTCGTTCTTCAGAACAACTGTAAGTTCACAGATGTGCTGACCAGGCAAAACAGAATACTTGAAACAATTTGTACCATTGTAAGGCTTCAAACTTATTGTTATTTGTAAAGAGGAAGCTACAAGTCTGAAGTTTACGAAATTAAATTGTATTTTTAGTTTTTAAAAAATTATTTATTCGATAGTCAACGATGTAAAAAAGGAAAAGAAAGAAGAAGACGAAGTCAGTTATTATTAAATGTAATTTTAAAAAAATTTCTATTTTTAATATTTAGTACAGATAAAATAAGGAGAAAAGTTACTTTTTTGTTCCTATCTTTAGATAGAGTTAAAATTCTATAATTTAATTAAGAACTTACTACGAGGAATTATCAGTAGTTAATAAGCTTGATATAAAAGAGCAGCACCAACAAAAAATCTTATTTGTGTTTTAACTTAGCAACTCTGCAAAACATGACTTTCGCTTGTTAATAGAAAGTGAACTATTTATAGCATGTTTTGAAATATTAAAAAGAATGAGCACAGATCAATGTTTAAATTCTTACTTTTAAAGAATAAAACAACGTTGAAATCAAAACTGAGCAGAAATCCGTTTATG
The DNA here is from genome assembly GCA_031893035.1 of Dermolepida albohirtum. NCBI lineage: Eukaryota > Metazoa > Arthropoda > Insecta > Coleoptera > Scarabaeidae > Dermolepida > Dermolepida albohirtum. Next base: position 196,964 of record JAVIWB010001894.1, on the reverse strand, counting down.
AGGACCAATCTCCATCGACGGCAACCATAAAATGATGGATACCTGAGTTTAAACGTGTCTGGCTCAATATATTTGATGAACAATGTAGTGGACCTCAGAAAGATGTATGCATTTCGGATTTGATTAAAAAATGTGTTTGATGATTGTCGAATAAAATTGTGGTAGAAGCTGTACACATTTTATATGGATCAGTAGTTTTGATTTTGCATAACGAATTTACTATAAAAAAATGATGTGCAAGATGGGTGCCGCGTTTGTAGACTGTTTACTACAAACGCCAAACGACATGAACGATTGAGAATGCATTTCAGCTCTAAATTTAGCGAAGCAATGACATGATACGAAAGTCTTTTTGCGTTGAATAATAACGAGATCAAGACATGACTGGAAACACTTTGGCGTTGAATAATAACGGTTGATGTAACCTCAATACCCCCATTATACATCCCAAATGAAGTAACAATCGAGGTTGGTACTCGGTAGAAATGTCAATGACCAATGGCTTTTGGGACCGTAATGAAATTATTATTGTTGATTATCTTTAAAAAGACAAAATGATAGCAGGCGAATTCTATAGACTAATTTTAGATCAACTGCACGATGCAGTACAATACAAAAGGCCCCATTTAAAGAAGAAATGAGAGCTTCTTTTCAGGATAGTACTTTGTTTCAATGGCAAAAATTCATTAATTACGCGTCGAATTGCTTCTGCTTATTTGCAGAATTCGGACCCCTTAGATATTTTCCTCCCCAATCTAAAGACTTAGCTCTATAACAAGAAATTTTGGTAGAACGAGAAAGTAATCACCGAATGAAGTTTACTTTCCTGAAGAAATGAAAGTAGAGGAATATCAGTGGGCTAAATGTAATGAGTTACAAGAGAATACTTTTGCATAATAACATAATTTTTTTGCAAAAAGTTTGTGTCTTCTTATTTAGGATAACTAGTTACTGATAAGCCCTCGTATTTTATCCCTTATTTAATTACACTCCTGAAATTAAATTAAGAATATATAGTTTAGCATCAATAGTCATCAAAATGTTAGGTTTAATAGACAATTACATTAGATTCAACAGGTCAATCTTTCTAGATTGATTTCATATTCGTATGTATTTATTATATTTACTCAGTAATAGTAAATTATACGGGCTTTTGTATATGATATAATTAGATACATTTTTAAAACAAGTCTGTATGCTAAAAATAGTATTGCTTATAATTATGAAGAGTTTAATACGCTATTAATATGCTAATTCGTTGAATTGTATCTTAAAAAAACTACAATGTATTGCCTTTCATATCCTGCGTACTGAATAATTCTGCAATTAATAGCATATATCTATTGCTTCGTGCTTTTAACCGGCGATTTTTCCGCATTAGTATTTATAAAGTGTCCCGTCCCGTAAGGCATTTCGCAGTCACAGCGTTGTTCGACGAGTTGTAAAAAGTATGTAATAGATGATAGTCGCAAATCGTAAATCATTTTTTAATCATTCTGCCGGCTTGAATTGATCGCGAATGCAAGACACCTACACCTGGCAGAAGGAAGACATGCTGCAGATGCATTAGGTATTCATCTGGTTGCGAAAATCACTGAAATGAGATAAACATCATGAATGTGTGTACAATTCCAGGATCGGCCGGTTAATTTATAAACAATGAAGTCATCTCGACAGAATGATACATCTAAGACTGTTTTACATTAATCCAAGTATTTACGTTTTATTCCGTCTTTGTTTTAAAAAATACTGTGATGTTAGTCAGAGTTTATGGTCCATTAACACCTTAAGGCTCAATCCATTTTACGGTATTAAAATTTGGTTGTACTCAGGAAGTTTACTATTTTTAAAGTTTATTATCTTTTAAAATCTGCAATGTGGCATTATAATATCTACTTTCTAATTGTTGGAAACTGTTTTACAAAGGAACAATCCTAAAACTATTCACGAATGAATCAATTAAGGACAACCTCTTTTCACAATAATTTTCATATTTCGTATATAAGTTGTCATCGTCAGCAGATAATTAATCATAGTGTCGCACCTGAAACCATAGAATCTGCACAAAGACAAAATTCGTACTAGACTGACACCGCCCAAAGCCAAACAGATTGGTATCATTTAATTTGAATTATATTCTAGTTTTAAACCTTCGTCGGGCGTTTAACACATGGTTTATGTTTTTCACTGTATATATGTTTTCATAAATATCTAATTCGCGGAAATTATACACATTCTTAAGCAAATGTGAACAATTTGCGGTTACGTTATGATTATTTTCTAGCACATGCTTCGCCAAACTAAATTTTTGAGATCGATTGAATTTGATGTGCACCATATGTTCTTTATACCGAGCTTCTAACGATCATTTTGTCTAGCCTATGTATTGTTTATTATTCCAGCCCGGAAACCCAGAAGTAGATAGCATGGACCACGACCGCGGAAGTCTACGTACCAGATATCGTAATATTTTTTCGCCTTTTCTGAGTTTAATGGAAGTGATAGATCGAAATGATACAGTGGCGTTTGGAAGTTTCGACTGGTGGATTATTAATAATGTTGATGATGATAAAATAAAGAGCTGGAATGAGTCAAACTCACGGTATATGTTATGTAAAATTGTATAAATGTTAAACATCTATCATTCAAGCATTCATTACCACACGAAATGTCCAGAGCTAACTAATCATAAAGGAGTGGTATTTTATTATGGCAACGCGAGATCACACACAAATTTGATTGCTTGTTACTAGATTTTGAATTAAATGTAGTTTGACATCATACTTAGTGCCTTCAAACTTTCATTTGTCTCGTTCCCCCGTTATACCTCTGCTTAAGTGGTATAACGGTCGATTCAGAGGAGGTCGTAAATCAGCATCTTGTAATGTTTAATGCTGACAAAGTCCTCCCATGTTGAATGAAGATTTATGAAGCTCACCGAAAGATGACAAAGGTCATCGAACAAATCAGGCAATATATAATTGACTAATATTTTAATTGATGATATTAATAAATGACTTTTCTGTCAATCCAATGCACACATTAATGTAAGTGTATTATTATTTTTTGTTTTTACACTTTGTTTCTCCTTACCTTGTTACCTTTGTCATGAATATTGTTCCCAACAAGCACAAAAGTAGCCGAAACCGAGATCGGAACTTATTTGTAGTAGCATAAACGTGATTACTACTATAAATAATACTTTTTGGTCTAAATTACTTTATTTACCAAATTTACAGTAGCCGGATCGACGTTTCTACTACAATTTGTTACCTTGTAGTATGATAACTTCAAAGTCAATTCACTGGTTTTAGCGACTTCACTTTTCCTAATAAAATAACTTTGAAGTTACCAAGACTTTGTAGTAAACTACGACAGTCAAATTTACCAATTCATATCACTAAAGTACGACTATAAAGTAGTAATTCCTTTGAAGTAAATTTTGAAGTTTTTAATACGTTATAAAGACTTAAAATTTCCCCTAATACTGGGCGACTTATAAGTAATATTCGTAAGTCAAAATAACGTTTCCTTCACCCGAAAAAATAACTTTATGTTGTAAATTTACTTCTAAGTGGACATTACTATTAGAAATTACTATGAAGTAGATATTACTCCCTGGGTTTTCAAAGTAATATATGTTTATGATAGAGAACCGCCATATTGTTACGTGAATTGTGACAGCGGATCGGAAATCCGTAAAAAATTACATGAATCATATAAAATTATTTACAGGTAAATTAGCAGTTTTGTCAAAAATATCGAATAATAACTTATTTCAATATAATAAATGAAGATAATATAATTTTATATAAATTTCAAGACAGGATTGAAAAATATAAAAAAAAAATTTCTAAATAAAAATTTACTAAAAATTAAAATTATAAGGGCGCATAAAAAATTTAGAGGTATAATGCCTACATTTTGCAGTAAACTTGCTTTCGTTTAAACTTTAAACGAATAAATAACAAAATATTTCAGTATAAAGTTATTATATAATAACTTATCTAAATATTTTGTTATCATTTCATTTTACAATACCTACACCTTTTCATCTTCAGTTCGCATAACATTTCGTTTTATACACAGTGGCTTTATGTGTATACAATAATAATAAATCTAAGAAGATAAGTTGAAAGAGAAAGAGAGAAATATATACGTCAAATATAAACACTACTTGGTAGTCGCGGGAACTACCCTGCCACGTTTCGGCGACCGTAACCGTTACCGAGGCGGATCTCTAAATATTACCACGAAATTATTCCCCATTTTGGCAGTAATGTAGTAATAGGAACGTCGTTTTTTCGTTCCCGTGTAGTGTCGCGGGACACTTTAAAGTCATTTTAGTAGTCGTAATTACGTTCCCAAATAGTAATTGTGCTGCTTGGGTTTCGTTTGAAGTTATAGTCATTTGTTATTTAGTAAGGAGCAGTTTCGAGCGGTGGGTTTATAAGAATGTTTCAATTAACTGACATATATCTGGTAGCTATCAGAACTTATTACAATCAACTTTGTTTTATTTGTGAATTCTCGAATGATCGGTTTTGAACAAGACGTTGCGATTGTACGTAAGGAAGAGCATCATATTACTATTCGTTAGATTTAGGAAATTCTGATTATTGATGTGAAAGCGAGTAACATCATCTTGCAGGATTTGAGTATATGAAAATTATTCGTTTGATGGATTTCTCATAACTTGTGCCATTTAGGCAAGGCCAGTTCTGCGCACATTGTATCTTTATTTTCTGACTTGGTTTACAACGTTTCAATATGTGATAGGGATAATAATTGAATCCATAAAAATGACTCTGAAAAGAAAGCTGTATTTAGTAGCTTTGATTATCAAAATGCAATTTACTTCAACAAAATTGTTCCTGAAGAAGCTGTAGTAAAATGGCTGTCATTTTTCAAAAAATCCGGGACAATCGTCTCCACATATGAGAGATTAATTATTAGGAACAAGTTTTATTTTGGCCATTGAAGATATATATGTTCTTAAGAGAGAAGTAAGGGGGAATATTGTTCCAAAATATTCTGCCAATAAAAGTCTAATAAATCCGTATGAACTCATATTGGTCATAAAAATACTATGATCTATTAAAAGCGCTAAAAAATTTGGTATGGACAACATTCACTTGTTTACCATTGTCTAGTGCTTCACACAATTCCTGAGACAGGGTAAATAGTAAATACATGCTGATTCGGGAATAAAAATGGCATAATGCTGTTGCTAATCTGTTCATAATAAACAGTTTGAAAAAATTATATAACATTGCTATAAGATTGTAGATGTTCCCGTTAGCATTGTCGCCTTTTTCATGTGTCGGCAAAATTCTAGCAATTTTCCAAACACCAAGAAAAAAAAATGTCCGCAAAGATAAGTTAAAAATTTACATAGAGTTATTACAAAAATTGACACACAGTCTCGAAGAATAGAGCTGGAAATTTAATCATGTGTAGATATAAAATAATTTTTCACTTTCTTTAAGCAATTTCAAATTTCATTCTCTCGTCAATTAGTCAATAGTTAACGACGGAAAGTTGCTGTGTACACTAAGAATAGTAGAAATATTATGTTTAGATAAGCAAAATTTGGCGAAGGTATTAACAACGCACTGAGGTTTATTGAATTTAACTTTACCATCATAAATTAAATTTAGTATTACCATTACTATCGTATACTTATGTACGCTACGTACACGCATATATAAATTGTTATTTTTGAAACATGAGTTAATTAATATTACTTACAAGTTTGTTCAAACAATTAGAAGTAGTTGAACACTCTTGCTGCATAATAAACATTGCTCATATTTGTTACTATTATTATTCAGTGCTGAAACTTATTTTTTTAAATATTCGTTTTGCATACTTTATAATTTGGTTTATATTCTATTCAGTGTCCATCCGGACTCTCTATTATTTTCCTTCTCTTAAAGCTTATCTTTTGCATTTCTTTTCCAATTTCTATAGATTTTATGAATGTTTTGTTACTAGTTTCTAAATGGCTGATTTTTATCAAACATCGTCTGTTTCGATTCGAATTTTCGTCCTCAATTAGATATTTTTTAAACTTTATTATCATTTTAATGATTATCTTCTACTTGCCAAATATAATTCAAGTTATGCTAAACTTATTTATTCTTTCGTCAATCATTTTATCTTTTATACACTCAACTTTTTTCAACCTTGTTAAACTTTACCTTTTCAATAATTATCTTCCACTTGCTAAATATAGTTATAATTTTATTAAACTTATTTATTCTTTCGTCAATCGCTTTATATTTTATCTTACACAATTTCCTCTATTTTTCTTAATTAAATTCACATGGACATGAGTTCCATATATGCTGATTCTGTATTCCCAATGAAATTTTATTAACTCATCAAGATTTCCGCACGTTTTAAATTTTGTTATCGTATCAAAGCTTCGATCAAGCGTGACTCTGAGACCGACCCTGATGCATGCGGTCAGGTGTGGAAGCATTACAAAAAAATTCCTCGTTCAACATTAATTTTCAACGCGTGAAAATGATGAAACAAGTAAGACATATGTTATATGTCCACGTACTCTACGTACACGTATTAGCACAGCATACACATTTTTTATTGCGTATTTTAAATGCAAAGTCATCGATGCGTACGTTATACATCAAAAAAAAAACATTACACACACAAATGCGGAGTAGAAAATGTAGGAGAAAATAACAATCGTCTTCGTAAGTTATTTCTATCGTTTTAGTCAGACAGGGCGACGTGACGAGATATAAAAACGACACATTAACTCGATGTAGATACAAGCGGCCTCTTGACATATGACCCCCGTTGGGTGTCGCCCTCCAAAGCGGCCGACCGATACACTAATGGGTTCATTTCAATTTCTTAATAATCGCCTTCATTCGATACGCGTTATAATAATTCATCTACTTTATCTACTAGAGCTTGTCTTGTTTGGCATACAATCGAGTTCAGAATTGATAATTCTGTTCATTTCTGCGAAAGGCGTATTATTTTGTGTATTTCAGATTTGTCTTCATTTGTTAAAATTGTGGACGGAACTACAACTATATCTTATCAATTCAATTTGTGAAAGAAACAAACGACATTTTTATTTATGTCTCGAAGATTGAAAAGTTTTCGTTGATTTTTTTCGAACTTGATTAGGTCCGGAAGGTTGCTTTTTATATTGTAAGTAACTATGAACATAATATAAGGTCTAGTAAAAAGAAATCCATTATTTTTGCATTAAATTGAAGGTTTTATTTAGCATAGTTAGAATGATCCGACTTAGGTCAAATATGCACCGTTTTGTTTGATAACTTGTTGCCATTTTGAAGGTAATTTCATAATGCCTCTCTCATAGAAACCCTCGTCCCTATTGACAAAAAACTGGGACAGTCGATTTTCACAAGCTTCTCGTGAGGCGAATTTTTCACCAGCTAAATCATTCGCCATAGACAGGAACAGGTAGTAATCACTTGGTGCTAGGTCCGGACTATAAGGTGGATGCATAAGAACCTCCCAACCAAACTCTCGGAGCTTCTGGCGAGTCACTATCGATGTGTGTGGCCTGGCGTTGTCCTGATGAAACACAATTCCTCTCCTATTGGCCAAAGCTGGCCGCTTCTGGGCGATTGCTGCCTTCAGACGGTCCAATTGTTGACAGTACAGGTCCGAATTAAGAGTTTGGCCGTAGGGAAGCAGCTCATAGTAGATAATTCCTTGCCGATCCCACCAAACACACAGCAAAACCTTCCTGACCGTCAAGCCTGGCTTGGCCACCGTTTGCGACGGCTTACTACGATTCGACCACGACCGTTCTCGCTTGACGTTGTCGTAAGTGATCCACTTTTCATCACCAGTAACCATCCGCTTCAGAAACGGATCGATTTTGTTGCGATTCAGCAGCGATTCGCAGATGTAAATTCGGTCCATGAGGTTCTTTTGCGTTAACTCGTGTGGCACCCATACATCAAGCTTCTTTTTGTATCCAACCTTATTTAAATGGTTCCAAACGGTTTTTTGTGCAATGTTTAGCTCCTGGGCAATCGAAACAGTGCTTACATGACGGTCGGACTCGACGATTTCCATTATTTTATCGATATTTTCGACAATTGGGCTTCCAGAGCGTGGTGCATCTTTGACATCAAGATTACCGGAACGGAATCGACGAAACCAAAATTGCGCATGATTGACTGTTACAGTATCAGGACCATAAACACTATTCACATTTTTAGCCGCCTGGCTTGCGTTTTCGCCTTTATCGAAGAAAAACTGTAAAATATGGCGTATTTTAACTTTGCTGGTGTCCATCTTTGACGCGCGCTCAAACAATATTAAGTCAAGTAATCACAAAACTGTCTGAGAAGTTCGTTTAGTACGAAATCTTATCTTTCGAACGTCATCTAGCGGAACGCAATCGCACTTATACAACGCGAGATACAGATTACTAAAGCCATCTATTGGAAAAATAATGGATTTCTTTTTACTAGACCTTGTATAATCTTCACCAACTTCAGTAATCATAAATTTCTGCCATTTCTTGCCAATTTTCTTTCCTTCAGTATTTTCTCTATTACATTATCTCATATTTCTTCTAGGCCTTATTTTCTTTCCAGTGGGTTGTGGGAAAGACATCACGCATTTTTGTAACAGATGGCGCTAATTCGTTTTTGCAAGAATTAGACTCATTCGTGTGTATTGTTAGCAATTGGATAGTTTGAATGAATCTATCGTTCAGAAATATTCAGAATTCGTTAGTCGTAAAGAAATGGTATTTCATCACCACGACGCGGGTAATATATAGAAAATGATGTACATTACTGGTCACATAATTGTAGATACTGGATTAAAATTTATATGTCCATGAAAAGTATTTTAACGTTATTTGCTAGAAATATTTTAGTGATAAATCGATCTGTAGTAACTTTACAAATGAGCAGCATATTTTACAACAATTATGCTTATATAAGTTCAGAAAACAATTATTACTCAAGATAAATTACCTGATGTTTGGATTTGGGGTTATTAAAGTATCTCAAATACTATTATGAAAGGATCATTTAGGATTTTTCATTTCTTAGAAATACAGATACCTGAACTTTTAAAAAATGTTGTTTGCTGCATCGAATTTGTGCAGTTCAGTTAATCTTTAGACTTGCTTGTGTTTAATAGTAAAGTACATACGCGTTTGTTTAGAAAAAGTGAGAGAAATGCCTCACTATAAACCGATGACTATTGAAAACAAGACAGTGATACTTGCGTTACATACAGAAGGGCATTCGATCGGTGCAGCAGCCGACAAATTAAAAATATTGCAGTCTTACATTATGCCGCTGTGAACAGATTGATAGTCTTACAGACTACATGATCGTCCCAGGACATTACGAATGACGTCTAGAGCGAATGAACAACACATTAAATTTATAAGCAAACGAAATAGGCCATTAACAGCACCATAAATTGCAGCTGAATTTGATCGGGGATGGAGAAAAGCGATGTCAGTAAGTACGACAACAATAAAACCGCTGTTACAACGGGAAAATCGCCAAAAACGGTTGCAATGAAATACAGGGAAGGATCAATACTTCCTTGGGTATGTTTTTTGTTCCATGAAATTGGCGATTTAGAAAAAAGCAATGAAATTATGAAAAAAGAAAATTATAAAAAATTGTAGAAGAAAATGCAATTTCATTAGGACTTTGCATAATAGGACGTAATTTAGAGTTTATGCAGTTCAATGACCTCAAACACACGTCATTGTTGTACGAAAACTACTTAAACCAACAAGCAGTACTCAATGTATTAAAACTCCACCCCAAAGTCCTAATTTCAACTCACTTGAGAAGTTTTGGGGCGAGTTATATTTTTTACATTAAGAGCTAAATATTGTTGCCGTAAGTCACGGTAAATAAAATTGTACATTTTTAAAGCAACAAATAACAATTTCACTGCCAAATTTGTTTGTATTATTCATTTTTATTCAGTTTTGACTTGAACAAGCAAGTGATCATACTTCCGTGAAACAATTATACATTCCATTACACTGCATATATTATTTTTTATTTTTATACTTTTCTCCTATTACCTTCGTTTTTCAGAACAATGAATTTGTTTTCTCCACGGCTTCATAATCTAAAATAAATAAAGAGAATATTTAGTAAGAGGATTCTAAAAGTATTTCGGGAAACGAGTCACAAGCTTGTTTTGAAAAATAAAATCATTGTCTAAATGAGCGCACAAGTAGGCTAATTCTAGTACAACAGCCGTTAGTATTCAGTATGTATAGTTTTACTTTTGCTTTTAATTGTAGACAGCTAGTCGTAGATTTTATTCTATAATCTACTCACAAACATACTAATTTCTTCATTTATTATATTTTTTCATTTATTATTGCAAAATTTAGGAAATCTATTAAAAGAAGCGTTATTTTTTGTAAATATATAATTGGACATGTAATTCTTTTTCTTTTGAAAATATTATTTAATGTTATGCAGTATAGTTATGGTGATTTATAATAATATTGTTGTTCGAGGATTATTTTATTGTTTAAGCTATTTACCTTGCACTCCCAAGATAACAAGATTACATGTAGGTAGTTATCGCCCCTCATAAATTAATCTTTAGTTTTTAATCAGTTGCTTTATAGTGAAATAAAGTGTTACGAGATTAGGATAAGCTTCTTTGTGTGGTGTCTGTAAACATTTGTCGCTGACTTAATTTTATTCAACAATAGGTGACCGCATCTGGTGGACTGTGATGGGCTTTGATAGAATCTAAATTTTTGTTCATAGATTACATTCCACCAGTGAGTTCAATGCTTTATCATAAAAGTCTAATATTGGCCGTGGTTTAGATATATCTTCCAATAACGTATCTTCACAATAAAATTACCAATTACAGCTTGCTGGATTAGTTTAGATTCTTTCACCATAAACGTTATATTTTTAGATGTCTCCGTAGCATTTTATCTTTTTTAAATTACCACAATATTATATGTGGCATATGGACACTCAATTTCTCATTGTACACCAAATAAAGTAAAATTTGGATTTTTATTTTTCGTTGAAGGAAGGAAGATCTCTTGTATATTAAATAAAATAATACATAATACATCTTGAGTACTATACCATTTTTCGATTTGAGTATGCAGAACTCAATTTCGTTTATAATATTTGCATGAGAGAAACTTCACATACAATATAATAAAACATAAAAGCATTTTACAATAATTAAGGCATTTAAAGGGGTTCCCTAAATTTGATTGCTATAAAATGATGTCTGGCACGATGAAAATAACTAAGTAATCGAAGGAAAAATCCCACCGCTTGTCTGTTTGAGTTGTTTTATGACTATATGTACTTAAAACTAAATTTAACATCTAGAAAACTGAGGAACCAAGTATTCTTGACAACTATATTTAACAGTGTTGTAAAACTATTGTATATGAAACATAAAGTACTACAATACAAGACTTACAATGCATAATCTCAGCTAGTAATAATGAGATGAAGGTCTGGATTTGATAATAAATGAATTTGAAAAATAGTTATTCATTTTATGTGAATTCTAAGAACTAAACCATGGGAAATATCTAAAAAACCCAGAACGATAAATTAATAAATTAATTATTTCCTAGAAGCAAAGTAATGTAAAATAGACATTGATATAAACTATATTGTGATAAGAAAACGGAAATTATCATATTAAGATATACATATATACGAAAATTAAACATTGTGCAAAACATAAAGTACAACAGTATATCAATAATTGTCAATTGTCGAAATCGTTTAAGGGAACTAACATAATAACAAGAAAAAATTAATGAAAAATATTAGGGACATTTTGGGAAGCAATCAAAATAGAAAAATGGAAATAAGAAAGTCAATAGAAGGCTAAGACAACATGAAACCGAAAAGCGATTATTTTAAAACTGTTTTCAAAATAAAATTCACTTCCACTTTACTTTATATAATGAAATACCAAAATTTCTCTGTAGTTTTAATTTAATGATTAATGATTGTACTATAAATATTAAAATATTATCTTTATCTTGCCTTCATCTGTTCTAGAGGTTATTGCCAGTAGGGAATGTGAGCTCATTATATAATGGTTCGAAACGTACATGTGTATATAATATAAAATTATAGAATCCGACGATTTACATACATAGTTATTTTATTACTAACTGTAACTACTTAAACACTTGGCTCAGGACGAAACCACACACGTTCAAGATTGATAACTCTGTGGCTCGTACAATCCGATACGTAATGAACTATATCACTTTTTATACGCATAATAAACTACGGTCCAAACAGTAAATTTAATTTTATGATTACAGTCACAAGATGATTGCTTTAAGACATAAATTATGTACATATTTGTGTATATTTACTTAAATGATAATAAATAAATCCAAGTTTTTTTGATTAATTTAGAGTAGTTATCATTAGAGTTCTGGTTTTAGGCAAAATGCATTCTTGTAATTAGACAGGATGTTAATCCAATATTTGAAATACGTTAGATTTACATTGAAGTAGTGAAATGGTATACGACATACAAAATTAATGAATATATATTTATTTTTAGTTATAACGGAAATACAATAACATAGAAGAAAGAAATAATGGAGATCGAGGTAACAATTTAAGAAGTTGCAAAATAAACAATGAAAAAGAATGATGCCAAAGTGCATATTTGTTGGACCTTAAAAAAAGAAATGGGTAATTTGGTACGTAGACTTCCGCGGTCGTGGTCCATGCTATCTGCTTCTGGGTTTCCGGGCAGGAACCGCGTCACTAGTATATCTGCCGACGTTTCGTACCCATTTGTATGGGACATCTTCAGGGCTGAACTACTGCACTGAAACTGGTGTAAGTCGATGGGGGACGCGTTTATATATGGATAATGGGTCATGGGTCAATGGAGCGTTACGGTTGCGGTTGGGTAGATTAGAAATGCACGATTGCCAAGCGTTATGTAGGGGGTAGCCATCATCGCGGTTAAGGTTATTGGGATGTTTAAAGATCTCTATAGTTTCACGGATTTTGCGACCATAGAAATGGTTAGTGCGGGATAGGATCTTGGTCGAATTAAACTGAATATGGTGCCCGGTTTCCAGCCTATGCTCGGCAAGTGCAGAACCGGCTATGCGCAGCAATCTAGTACAACGTTCATGTTCAGAAACACGAGTGCCGACAGACCGCTTTGTTTCACCAATATATGCCCTGCCGCATGAACAAGGAATCCTGTACACACCAGGCGATTCTAAAGAAACATGGTCTTTTACGGAAAAAGGGTCAGATAATTTGGAATGGGGTTTGAAGATGGTTTTGATGTTGTTTTTGAGAAGAACCCTACTGATGCGGTCAGTGACACCTTGTATATAGGGTAGGTGGGCTTTAGAGAGGGGAAGAGATGATGTAAGCTGTGTATTAAGTTGTGAGATTTTGGGATTAAGATGTCGATCAATGGTTCGCTGAATATTATGGTTGGAGAAATTATTATTTATAAGAGCTTTGGTAACATGACTTAATTCCTGGGATATAGAATGCTGGTCAGATATGTTGACAGCTCTTTGGATTAAGGAATTGATAACGCCCTGTTTCTGGGCGGGATGATGATGGGAGAGGGCATTGAGATATCGATCAGTGTGTGTGGGTTTGCGGTACACTGAATGTCCTAGTGAACCATCCAGATGACGAGTTACCATGACGTCGAGGAAAGGAAGGGAACCTTCAGATTCAATCTCCATGATGAAATTTATGGAATCGTGTTGTGAATTTAAGAAAACAAGGAAGTTGTTCATGGAATCCCGACCATGAGGCCAAATAACGAAGGTGTCATCCACATATCTGAACCAACATTTTGGTTTTTGGTTACAGGAGTGTAGAATTTGTTGTTCACAACAACACTCCATGTTACCAAAGCTCTTATAAATAATAATTTCTCCAACCATAATATTCAGCGAACCATTGATCGACATCTTAATCCCAAAATCTCACAACTTAATACACAGCTTACATTATCTCTTCCCCTCTCTAAAGCCCACCTACCCTATATACAAGGTGTCACCGACCGCATCAGTAGGGTTCTTCTCAAAAACAACATCAAAACCATCTTCAAACCCCATTCCAAATTATCTGACCCTTTTTCCGTAAAAGACCATGTTTCTTTAGAATCGCCTGGTGTGTACAGGATTCCTTGTTCATGCGGCAGGGCATATATTGGTGAAACAAAGCGGTCTGTCGGCACTCGTGTTTCTGAACATGAGCGTTGTACTAGATTGCTGCGCATAGCCGGTTCTGCACTTGCCGAGCATAGGCTGGAAACCGGGCACCATATTCAGTTTAATTCGACCAAGATCCTATCCCGCACTAACCATTTCTATGGTCGCAAAATCCGTGAAACTATAGAGATCTTTAAACATCCCAATAACCTTAACCGCGATGATGGCTACCCCCTACATAACGCTTGGCAATCGTGCATTTCTAATCTACCCAACCGCAACCGTAACGCTCCATTGACCCATGACCCATTATCCATATATAAACGCGTCCCCCATCGACTTACACCAGTTTCAGTGCAGTAGTTCAGCCCTGAAGATGTCCCATACAAATGGGTACGAAACGTCGGCAGATATACTAGTGACGCGGTTCCAGCCCGGAAACCCAGAAGCAGATAGAAGAAATGGGTGTTGCTATAATAAAGAATTTAAACTAACCAGCAAGTGTGTAATAGGTAATTATATTCTGAAGAGACGTTATTGGAAGATATACCTAAATCACGACCAATATTAGACTTTTATGATGAAACTTTGAACTCACTGGTGGTTCAATGGAATCTTCAAAGAAAATCTAGATACTATCAAAGCCCATCACAGTCCATCAGATGCGGCCACTTATTGCAGCGACAAATGCTTACACACACCACACAAAGAAGCTTATTTTAATCTCGTAACACTTTATTTCACTATAAAGCAATTAATTTAAAACTAGAAAGACTGATTTATGAGTCATTAGCGATAACTACCTACATGTAATCTTGTTATCTGGGCAAAATTGCAAGTTTCATAGAATGAAATGAAAACAGAAATTTCGAGAAAATGCAACTCAATTTGTTGTCAAAAAGTTTAATATACAAGCGTTTTTAGTTAAAGTCTATAAGACAAATATTGAAATACCATAGCATGGAAAGACGGAATAATCAAGGAATTAACTGCTAATAGTGTATAGAAATAGTAGAACGCTCCAGGTATAGATGTTCCGCTAAATACAAATTGTCGGGTAAAAGTCAGAGTAACGCACATTACAAATGAAGGAATACTAGAAAATATTTCAACTCCAAGAAATATCTACTAGAAGACCTCCGATAAGAATAATAAAACACGAGTTATAATTAATGTATTCTCCATCAAACGATATATTCAAAAATAAACAAATAAATAAAATAAGTATTACCTTATATATTAGTAAGTGAAGGTAGCATACAAAAATACAATCAGATATGGAGATAATAATTCGATTACCATAAAAATGATCTTAAAATCATGTTTTCAAAATAACGGCCGACATTATCAATCTCTTATGTCAATGTAGATGTAGTGATGTATCAAATCAATCAGACAGTTTTTACATTCTAATGTAACATCGTAATTGAAATAAAAAATAACAGCACGATTCTATGAAAACTTATTAAAAAAAAACTTTTAACGTTAAATGATAGTTGGACGCGAGGGAAAAAGTATAAAAGGGACGGACAAGGCATTGACGAAAAGATTCGATCCTACGCTCGAAGTTAATTAGACGTATTTTCTTAATTAATCTCACATTTGAATATTTGCGTCAATGAAATGTACTATCATCTTTTGTATGATATCGAATTTGAAATGCTTTATGAAAATGAAAGATACAACTGAAATATTTGAAGTTATTTAAAACTAAATTAATTTTCTAATTTATATTGGAATTATATACATTTTAATTTTAAAATAAAGTATACAAAATTAATTTTGAATTTTTAGTTATATAAGGTGATGCATAAAATGACGGAGACTCATATCCATAGAATTTCATGTTTTAAATTTGTATTTAGTTTATCTTAAAAATTTAAAACTACGAGAATTAGAATTATTGAATAGTATTGATATACGGGGTCAAGCTTAAAACGACAGAGTGTCATCATATTCTCTAAATTTCGTGTTTTTATCTGCAATTTAAATAAGGATTATCATTATCCGACTAAGTCTATAATAAATTTTGTATAGATTATAATTTAAAACCAGAAGTTATCACATAAACTATTGATGTACACTTAGAGGGTACGATACTCAGGAAAGAGAACTATTAAAATTTAAAATTCTGTGATTGTATTTCTAATTAAATGTGAATATTTAAATAGTTTATTAATGATAAAGAATAACGTATTGATTCAAATATAACGTAAAAATAGACTTCAACACCAAGAGAATAATTATTTTATTTTATAAATTATACGCATTAATTTTTACATAATATGTTGTTAATAAAATAAATTGTGACTTTTATTTTCTAAAGTTTTGTATTATTTCTTGGAATAATTAGATGGTAGGCTGTTAGAAAAGAACCTTCACTGAAAAATATGTTTTCCAAAGACTATAACCTAAGCTATAAGGCGCTTTCTTAAAATTGAATTTTAATCTTATATGCTTTATAACATAATTCATAGCAATATGTGTGGAAATACGTTTTTAACTTTTTGTAGTCCTTAGGGCATTTTTATTCTTATTACATTAATTATTTAAATAAGTCTGACTAATTTCTATTTGCAAGCCATAAAGCAAATTAAGTTAATTGCGGACATAAACGTATCTATTTTATTGTTCGTGATAGCGAATAATGCCGCATAGTAAATGCTTCATGTCGTATGCATTTGCAGGTACGTAATTGTTATTTATTTAGTTTTTGTATGGTTTAACTGCTTATTTCTGGAATGCGGTCTCAGTAAAATTCATCACGTACAAGAGGTATTTTAGGAATTGAATTTTCTAAAATAGTAAACGCATTTCAAAATTTTTATTGCTTACAAAGGACAATAGCCAATATTTTTCGCAATCGACAGTTAAAAGGTGTGAAAAAATCGATTTTCAAGTTGCAAAGATCAACTGCAATCAGAATTAGTCAGTTAGAACGAATAGGTGTGCTTGAGAAGTATTCATTATTTATTTCGATTTCGTAATCTTTAAATATTAAAATATCTATAAATATAAAGAAGAAGAAAAAAATAATAAATTAAAAATTTTATTTGAATTTAAATTCTAATTTATTTTAAATCTTTATTTACTTAAATTAAAATCAAATGAACCTAGCTGCAGTTTATATACCTTTCTCAATATTTGTACTCACTATTTAGTACTACATTCTGTTCTAAGGTATTTCGTCCGTCCAATTTTTTACTAATACTATTTTTATAATGCCCAGTCATTTAAATTATATCATGCGCATTAACATTTCTTAGTATTTTACGTGCTATTTTGGTACTTTGATTGAACAATCCATCATTTATCATCTAGTTTTATTTCAACGAAACTGGAGGCGTCATCTAAAAGTGAGAAATTGATTTATGAAGTGTCAATCTTCCTGAATAATCTGTAAAAATTTTATGACATTTAATTTATTAGAAGCCAGGATACGATACATTGAAGTGACATTAGTTTGCATATTTCCGTTGGAAAATGTATAATGAACGAAAAATCTATATTAAATTCTCTGTTAAACTCTGTGAAAGTGTTAGAGAAATACTCCATACGTTTAAAATACCTTATAGAGATGACTGTTTTTCAGTGGCATTGAAAATGAAAAAAACCTTTATAATAATCAATAGAAAGACGATCGGAGAAGATATGGAAAAAATATGGCTATTTTGACAAAATTCCAAAAAAAATTTATGAAATTGGAATACCCAAGACAATATTTCCTCACAGTTTGATTCAAAAACTTGGTCTTAAAATGCTGAATTTAAAGTTTGTTCCACGTCGATTGATGGTCAACCAAATTTTATACCTGATTGGGTATTACAAAGACATTATTGGAGAACTTAGAAGAGACGAAAACTTCTTAAATATGAGTGTGTGAGATATAATGTTTTCAATATGAACCAGAAATCAAATTTCAAATTGCTGAATAGAAGTCAAAACTATTATTAGTTTTTTTTATGATTCCAAAGAGGTTATCTACAAATAATTAATTCCAAGTAGTACAACTGTTACCACGGAGTATCATCTTAGTGTATTGAAGCGTTGGTAGTTGGCAGGTTGGAATTCGATGATGTTGCACTTCTCGAGCGTGCTAATTACTGTAATGCTACCGAACGACAATATTTTGCTTTAATCAAAATTTATAAATGATTTTTTTCTATTTTGAAACTAATAGGAATTTTTTTTTCGTTTTTTCGAATTGGTAAAAGTACTCAAAGAAGAAACGTAAAGCAGTTGCTATTATGTTAATTATCATTATTGTAAGTGTCTGTAACTAAGCTATCTTGAGATTTTATCGATACATTGTGCATTTCTGCGAACTTAAATGTTCCATACAAAGAAAGAGAATTTGGCAATTTTGTGTCATTATTGAAAATTGAGCGACGTCCAGGAAGATATTCCATCATTGATCCAGAGGCTTTCAGCAAAGAGTTGAGAGCGACAATTGTCACGTGAACTTGGCTTGTCGACGTGGATAGTGGATAGTAGGTGGTGGTCATAATCACAAACTGGCAGACGAGGTACAAAAATGTCTCATGCATTAACTGTAGAACAGGTACAGCGACGAATGCAAATATCTAATCAGCTTCTTGCCAATCAGCGGGATCTTCATTTTCAACGAGGAATTATAACGCGTGACAAATTCATTAACTCATGGTTAATCTGCAGAGCTTGCGATCAAGTGCAAAAGCTTTGAAGCAAAGGTGATGCTATGTGAATTGATACCAAAAGGTAGGGTGTTAACCTCCGAACTATACTGCGAACAAGCGGATCGAATGTACGCAGTTTTAAGAGAAAGATAGCCCCATTAATTAACGGAAATTGTCTACCATTCCATCAAGATAATGCTAGGCCGCATACTGCACTCTGCGAAAGCTAAAAGAATGGATGGGATGGAATTGCTACCACATCTATGTTCAAGAAAGTTCGCGTCTCGTTTATGGTAGATTTTTTTGTATCTTTGGTAGGGAACTACTTTCAATCTGTTTCCTAAATGATCCAAAATTTTTGTAGATAACGCATTTTCGTTCACTAAAAATATGTACCGTTTGTTCGTCAGAAATATTAAGAATCAACAAATGTATTGGCAGTCATTGGATGAATGCATTGAGTGTGAAAACTTCTTAACGTACGCCAATTATATATTCAAAAGAAGTCCAACTTGGCTTTATTTATTGCTGTTCAATTAGTTTTTATAGATAATAGTACCCATCGCATCATAACTATATTAAAAGTAAATGGACTAAAATGCTTATTTCTTTCATTTTTATCTTTTAATTTTTAGAAATATTTGTTTCAATAACGACAAGGACAATAAAAATACTAAAATTAAAAACGAACGCAATAGACATTGTATGCTTCAAAAATAGAAAATAAGAAATATACGAGGCGCGTTTCCAAAGTTCTAGGAATTTGCCTTTAGTTTCATTGTGTAAATCTTATAGATCACGATATTGGTCGGTGACAAGTCTTGACACATTCATACAGCTATTTCATGCAATACTGTTTGGTTTACTTCAATTACTTGACTGATACAGACGTATTCTTGTATCTCTGATTTTGCAATCGTGGAAGACTCGGCTAAATTACAAGAGCTGTCGGTAGACTTCTGCGAGGTGGAAAAATATTTTCACATCCACTATATTCACCAGATTTAGCTGCCAGTGATTTTCATCCCAAATTTGGAAAAACCACTATGGAAACTCCGAAAAGTTCTACGAAGACGCTTAAAGAAGTAGTTTCACGTTGGGATATAAAATAGAGATTATATTGGATGGAATAAAAAATTATTTTTTAAATTTCAAATATTATTTCTAAATTTGCAACATCCCGCGTATAAAAGAATATAAATCCGAAAAATTAAATAAAAAATAAACAGTTAAAAATAGTTAGACATTTAGAGATATAAACGATAATTTAATGTTTTTTCTTTTATATTAATAATTTAAATAAAAATTAGTCTACTTACATAAAAGTATAATTCTACGATGGATTGGGTCTTTGGTCCGCATTTGGTTCCCTGATTTTGACAGCATCCCGAATCTTCCGAACATCGATGCAGGATAGTGCAGTGCGGTATGTAAGTTTTTCCGTGACTAGGGTGTTCGTTATGGACTGGTAGGACTTTAGGTATGGGTACGCGACATTTACCGGCAGCCTGCACCTTTAAATAATGACTGACAGCGGCGTCAGCAGGATTTTCAACTGAAAATAAAAACAAACTAGTTTGATAATATATTTAACTAAAACCATTAGTACAAGTTATTTGAAAAAAATTGCTATTAAACGATGTACGTATGCGGCGGTGTTATTGATTTATTGATCGGATGTTTACGCAAACAGAGCGTTTCCGTCCATGTTTTAACTCTTAAGGTTGGTGCTATAAATATTGATAAGCAACGTGACGAATCTAATGTGACTAGATAAGCGACAATTATCAATTGACATCATTAATTTCAATGATCTGTCCGGAACAGTTTAGATTAATGGTTCTTCTAATTGCTATTAATTTGAGAAATATAAACTTATAAATATTATTTTAACTTAATGATGATAAATATATGCTATGATTTAATGGAGGCGCCTAAGATTAAAGCGTTACGTTCATTTTATTGAAATATGAACATTTTTGTAAGCAAGGGTGATTAAAAAATATTACCTTTTTACTTTATATTTTTTGAATAAAGGGAAGTCAATTAAAGTTGTAGTTTGCGTAGCTTTTAGCCATTTCCAAAAGTAGGATTGTAGCTATAAGTTAGAACAAAATTTTACACATATTACGAGGCGTATTTTATAAATAAAGGCCGTTTTGTTGTATACAATAATGGGGGTGCGCGGCATGCTAACAGGAAATTTTGCTACTCCATGAAAATGCAAAGCCTCACACCGCAGTTTAGATCCGAGCTTTATTGGACTATTTTGGCTGGGAATTTTTGGACCTCCCCCCTACAGTCCCGACGTTGCGCCGAGCGATTTCTTCTTTTCCACTATCTTAAACATCATCTAGGCGGCAACCACTACAACGACGACGAAGACGTGAAAACGGCCGTGATCTCTTAGTTATCGGAGTTGGCGACAAGTTTCTATGAAGAGGGTATTCGAAATCTAGTTGTAAGGTTTGATAAGTGTTTAAACAAACTTGGAAGCTATGTTGAAAACTAGAGAAATGTATGTAGAATCTGAAAATAAATTTGGTTTTTGAAAATTTTCTTTCCTTTAGTTATTATTTTCAAACGGCCCTTACTTAAAAAAAACACGCCTCATATTATGATTGGATAGAAAGATTTTTGATTGACTTTTCGCTAGCTATACTGTCAGTTTCTTTAAAGGTTTAAGATAATAGATTTTCATATGTTCTAAGTGTTCTAAGTTTCTAATTTTTCATTATACTTTTTTTAACACAATGAAATAATTAATAAAAGCAGCCATTAAAAGCTTTTTTTTTAGATATTTGTAAATACATCTGGCTTGTAGACTTTCGCGGCCTTTTCCCATAGTTTGTTTATCTTGGCTTCCGTGTTGGAACTGTGTCCTTAGTACTTCTGCTGATTTCAGTTCTATGCAACATCGACAGCTATAGTGGCAGTTAAGCCCTAAAGATGCCCCATGCAAAAGACGAAATGGCGATGTCAAAGGTACTGCGGACGCGATTTCAACCTGGAAGCTAAGATGAAGTAACCCTTTGTAGAATTACTTTTGTATAAAAGTATATATAGGGCATTATTTACAACCAAAAAGTTAGTAATTTGTTAGAAATTTGATGTTTAGATAACACAGGCCTGCGATGGAAAAATTGTTTAAAATATAATCAGTAATTTTTATAGTTTTTTGTACGCTGGTTACGGAAAAAGTAATAAAAAAATTCCATCACGTACAGTTTAGTAAGAAATTTCACTTGAAATTATCAACAACTAGGTATTTTAGGTAAATAAGCATTGCAGTGTTTAACCTTAATAATTACAATTAGGCTTAGATTGGTCATGGGAAATATTAATTTGGTCGGGTGGAAAAACTGAGTAGTTGTCAAACTTTCGTTTGCTTTCCTCATACAGTGCGTCTCTTGACTCAATACTATACAGATGTGTTTTCTGAGTTTTCTTGAAGTGGCATGTATTTTATTTTATATTTTGTGTTATTAACTATAATCAACAACGTAAATTGTAATTTACGATGGCTTCTAGAGCACGTGTTACTTTACCCGAGCTTCAAGAATTTAGACTGTAACATGAGCCTAAAAGTTTTTCCCCACTCACACCTAGACTGCTTTCCAGACAGTCTTGGTGCTGTCAACGAGGAACAAGGTGAAAGATTTCACCAAGATATAAAGGAAATGGAAAAATAATATCAAGAAAGGTGGAATGTTAACGTGATAAATGACTACTGCTGGATGTTGAATAAGGACGATTCACGATCCCCAGCGATCTTACAGCAGAAGAAGCACAAAACGAAGTTTTGATGGAAAGCGAAAACGATACTATAAAAACTATTAAACAAGATGGTCATTCAGTTTTACTAATTTGTTTTTATGAAAAATGTTTGGTTACTTATGATTTTAATAAAATATAAAATAAATATAATATACATTCCATATTTTTTTGAATTTCACTTACTATTCCTAAAATACATCCGTTTTTTGTGAGAAACCCCTACGCGATAGAGAAAAACGATTTTCGTTTTTGAGTACAGCACTGAAAACACAAAAAAGTAACTAAAGTTAAAACGATTTCTAAAAAGTATTTTTTGCAGCCTTGTGTAATCATAGATATGAAGATCATTTATATCATTATTTATAACATTTTTTTCGTTTGTAGTTAAATAAATAAGTAATAATAAGGGAGCAAACGTAAAATAAATGGTAATTATAGATTCATTATTGGATAAAGAGACTTATAGGCGTCACTTAAATTGTCCTGTGATACTTTTTTGAAGTGATAAATTTTTCAGGATATGCACCCTATTTGTCGTATTTAACTACTTATTTTTTATTGTTTTTTATTGACGAAAACATTGTTTTTTGTATAGTGTTTTACATACTATGTCGTGTAATATCTTATTTCCTCTGCTTGCAATATACGAGGGAGCGTTTTTATATTCGCGGGTTGTAGAGGGGTGAGTAGGCGCATTGGGGGCGTGGCCTGTGCAGCGACTCATGATTAGTATAAATACGAAGTTTCATTGTTATTAGACAGTTAGTCTTTGAGCTATCGTCAACCAAGTACCATAATCAGGAGTGAAAAGTGAAATATGGAAAAAATCGAATATCGTGCCGTTATGAAGTTCCTTACCAGGTAAGGAAAATCAGTCGCGACCATAATGAATGAGATGTCATTGGTTTACGGCGGCTCTTGTCCAGGAAAAACCATGGTGTACAAGTGGCATAGTTTATTTAAACAAGGAAGGGAATCCCTTGAAGACGACGCGAGGCAGGGCAGGAGCATTGAGGTGACCACGCCAGCACTTATCCAAAAAGTTCAAATTGTACTCGAAGATGCTCGACTAAAGAAGAAACAACTCGCAGTAATGGTTGGAGTATCCGATACAACAATTTTTAAAATCCTACACGATCATCTCGGCATGTCTAAGATCAGCGCAAGATGGGTGCCGAGAATGCTCACGCCGCCGCAAAAACAACAGCGCGTAGAGTGTTCGCGTGCATTTTTGACCTCTGTAATGAAGACAAGGATGGTGTATTGAGTGGAATTGTTACTGGAGACGAAACTTGGGTTCATCATTATGAACCTGAGTCCAAACAAGACTCCATGCAGTGGCATAAAAAGGGCACAGCACCTCCCAAGAATTTTAAAGTGTCACAATCAGCTGGGAAACTCATGGCAACGGTATTTTGGGACTCGGAAGGAATATTGTTGATTGATTATAAAGATAAAGGTGTTTCTATAACCGGAGAATATTACGCTTCAATATTAGAGCGACTAAAAGAAGCCATTAAAGAGAAAAAACGGAGAAAATTAACAAAAGGTGTTCTGCTTTTGCACGACAACGCGCCCGTCCACAAGAGCCGCGTTGCGTTAGCTGCCCTGCATAAGTTGGGCTTCGAAATTATGAATCGCCCACCCTACAGCCCAGACCTGGCCCCGAGTGATTATTACCTGTTTCCGAAAATGAAAAAAGAGCTGCGGGGTAAAAATTTACTGCCGATGATGAAGTCAAGGAGGCAGTTTCGGCGTATTTTGCAGATAAAGAGAAATCATTTTTTTATGAGGGTATAAATAAATTAATTGAAAGATGTGAAAAATGTATCCGTCTTGCAGGTGAATATATTGAAAAAGAAAAATAATTTGGTTTTTTTATTTCTACCCCTTGTCCCCCATTCCGCGAATATAAAAACGCTCCCTCGTATATTGCAGCCTACGTTTCAGTTATGATGATTAATGTATTTTAAATGCATATCATTATACTCTCCTGGAAAGATGAATGTATATATTTCTTGAACACACAGCCTGTTAGCCTACAATATACATATATTTATTTATTTTATACAAAGTATAAAATTTCTGGGTCACTAATCCCTTACCGAACTCAGAATTGTTAGAGTTCCCGAAGAATGTGTTAGTGATAACATATGGTATTTACCGTTTTTAGTTCAGTATCTTATAGTTAGATTAGTGACGCGCTAATTTATTTGTTTTATATTTTTGTAACGAATTTACTTATGGGAAAGACAAAAGACATTACAAACAGTGAAAATATTGGCATAGAAACGTTATTAGGGACTTGTTTGAATTCTCGAAGCGAAATTGCTAGAACAGTAAAAGTTTCACGCCCAACAGTGGCAAGAACACTTATCAAAGAAAATTTGCCCTTAAATTTCATCAAAGAGTTGTTACATCATATGCAGTCCTTTAATATAAAGGTATCAGAGAGGACCTTGTTAACTCGATTATGTAATACTGGATTAAAAACTCTAGAAAGTAGTTCATAGACACATACAAACATACAAGAAGCAGTTATTATGAAAACAATATGGATAATAAGAAAACATCTCAATCTTCATTAGAAGATCTCATAACCTAACTAATATTTATCATTCTATCAACACAATCACATTTATTATAACCGCCTTTTAAATGGGTATACAAAACATCATAAAACTTATAGAAAGTAGCGTTTTGTGATGGAAAACCGTATAATATCAGTTGTGTACAGTCTGAGTTCGCATGTACATATGTGGGTTGAGTGAAAAGTTTTCCGGCGTTAGGGCGAGGGAGTGCGAGAAATCTATGTCAAATAGTTATGTGTATATTTTGAAAATCACAGTATGTGTATCAGCTGAGCTAATGAAAGTCGTTTTAAATTAATATTCTGCAAGTGTTGGCCTAGAGAGCCAAATTAAATATGATTATACATGTAAATGTAAACAAAGTTAGCTTGATTCGGAGAGCACACATTGCTATCCAACAAGGACAAGGGTCTGAAACGTTTCACACAATAAAAATTTAAAGTCACTGGGCACGGCATCGGAAACTTTAACAATTCGATATGAATAAGATCGCCTATACAAACCTGCTTGATGTAAAGGACGTGTCAGTTCGTCTATCTTTCGTACTACTGCCGAGTTGCATGCATTGCATAGGTTTGCATTATTTAATAAACGAGAATACTTGATTACAGTCACATCTCACTGTGTATGCTATAGCAAATATGGGCCACTTTTCGTTCCAAATTTTAGGTTTTTAGATTTTCGTATAGTTCCTATGTTAAAAAAATTTACCTTGTCATGCATAATTATGGAACAGTTCTCGAGTGTAGCGCTTGATTTTGATCGTACCACGTATACAACAATTTCTAAGAACGCAACAACTTTTTTCCAAATAAGTTGAACTTTCACTCCCCCGCTACTCGCAAGAATAATAATAATGAGCAAGAAATTATTAGCACCAGGTTGGATAATTTTTTCTATGCGGAAATGTTAGTCCTAAAAGAGAAAACGGTGTTCCCGTTGTAATTATAACAGCTGGATCCTGTAACAAACTCGTCTAACTCGTCTATTATTATCTGCAATGCAATATATCTACTTAATAATTTCATATGGAAAAATATGTTTAATGTGCTTTCCTCGAGCTGTGTCACGTATAATCTCATATGCATACAATCTCCTATTTTTTCATTTTGGATTTTCATTTCTAATTCACAGACTTTCAGATGGCGTTAATGGAGATTAACAGCGTATTATATCTTACCAAGTATCGCTATCGCTCAAGTAAATGTATAATAAGTTTCTAATGCGTAATAATTCATTTAACTATTATATCAATTTGTTGGCCAAATGCCAGGAGGTATTTTAGTACTTTCATTAGATTCATAAATAATGAATTTTTTAAATACATCATATTTCCAAAAGACGTTGGGGTCTTTGAAAATAGAAGAAACCAAATAATTTAGTCACTGAAGGTTGATATACAGTGTGTATCAGCCAAATGGAATAAATTCGATAATAATTAAATGGAAGGGTGTTCGAAAAAACGCTCGGACACGTCGATTCTGATTTTTAGTTGCGTATTTTTTTAAATAAAAAGTTTATATACAGGGTGTGTCATGTAAAAGTGGTCAATACCAACTTCCTTATTTTAAATGCAATACTCTGTCTAATATTATAAAATTTTTGATAATGTTAAAAGTAACAAGAAAAACATTAATGTAACTGTAGGAGATGTTCAAAATGTTCGCCGCAAACGTCTTGACAACATCCTAATCTTAAATAAAAATTTTTTCTAACGTTGTTCAACATCTCAGGTGTGACCGATCTAATCGCAACTATTTTCTTCTTAAGTCAGGTAAGTCGAGGGGTTTAGTTTTGTATACTATACTCTTGACACATCCCCATAAGAAGAAGTCTAATGGCGTTAGATGAGGGGATCGTGCTGGCCATTCCATCGATCCTCGCCTACCTATCCACCGATTCGGGAATATTTGGTTGAGGTACTGCCGGACATTGATTTGGTAATGGGGTGGTGCTAAATCTTGCTGGAACCACATCGTATTTGCTGGAACTTGTGGGTTTGCTAGATCAGGATATAAGTTTGTCAAAGCTGGCACGAGATTATTTTGAAGCAATGCTAAATAATTGTCGCCATTTAAATTTCCATCAATTAAAAAAGGACCTACGATATGATCTCCAACAATTCTTGCCCAAACATTAACCTTCTCAGGCTATTGCGTATGTTCTTCCCTCATCCAGTGAGGATTTTCCCTGGACCAATAGCGGCAATTTTGACGATTAGCATGACCGTGAAGCGTAAAGGTACACTCATCAGAAAATAAAATATGTTCTAATTGGATCACATTGTTATCTAACATTGTCATCATTTGTTCACAAAAATACGTTCTCCTATCAAAGTCGTCTTCCATGAGCTCCTGAGTTGGTATAATTTTATAGGGATGCATTTTATTTTCTTTTAATGTGCGAGTAATCGATGAATGGCAAACATCGAACATTGACGCTGCTTGTCTACTAGAAGTATGCGCAAACTCAAGCACAATATCCAGTTTGGTATCATTACTTACTGCATTCGCAGCTGCTTTTTTTATTTGCCTTACATGTCCAAACTTGCGAAACTGCTTTTCTATTTTACTAATTGTTCCTTGGGATATAGGCGGCAAATTTGGAAATTTCTCATGAAATAAGTGAGCAACTTCCATTTGTGTCCGTGTGTTATCTCCATAACCAATCATCTGCAGAATTGT
This sequence comes from Dermolepida albohirtum, assembly GCA_031893035.1. Classification (NCBI taxonomy): domain Eukaryota; kingdom Metazoa; phylum Arthropoda; class Insecta; order Coleoptera; family Scarabaeidae; genus Dermolepida; species Dermolepida albohirtum. The sequence continues at coordinate 169,024 of JAVIWB010001894.1, read as the reverse complement.
TATTTTGTGCATTTCTGTTAAATGAACCATTTTGCTGGAATGTAGTTAACGAAATTTAAACAGTTATGACACTGATAACACTATGACACTGACAACATTTTGCTAAGGCAAGGTATTTTAAAACGAAGTACAAGTACAATTAAAGATTTTCACTTAATAGTTCGGTAAACAAACTATTATGTGAAAATCTTATTTTAACTGTAAACAAAATTATTAATCTGAAAAGATTTAATATTTCCGAAACAGTCGAAGATAGGTATAGGGCATTGTACATGAAATATGTCTGGAATTTTCTAAAGAATCCAAAAATTTAATATTTGACAGGGTGTTGCATTTAAAATAAGAAAGTTGGTATTGACCACTTTTACATGACACAGCCTGTATATAAACTTTTTATTTAAAAAATACGCAACTAAAAATCCCAATCGAAGTGTCCAAGTGTTTTTTCGAACACCCTTCCATTTAATTATTATCGAATTTATTCCATTTGGCTGATACACACTGTATGTACAAACCCTTGTTTCTACATATATTAATTTTCGTATTCTGTATACGTATTTCGACAACTAAGTTGTCATCACCAGCAGATAATTAAACAGCGTCGCACCTGGAAAACTACGGCAAAATACCCGTACGAAACAAATTCCGCACAAGATCTGAACCGTTGAAAGCCAAAATGCACACTGTGCCGTAGTCTTTCAGGTGTGACACGGTTTAATTATCTGCTGATGATGACAATCGAAGTCGAAATACGTATACAGAATACGAAAATTAATGTGGAAAGGGGTTATATATCAACCTTCAGTCAATTAAGTTAATCAACCACAGACTCCATCAAAATTACCAAACCGAATAATATCAGTGGTATCTACTTGTTGATGAAAACGTCAACTTTCACTTTCACTTTTATTTGAAGCCAAGTTTTATGATGCAAAGATCGTTTGTTTTTCGATGAACGGTGGCAAAAAAGAACTGTGACAGATAAAATTAGTAAAACTTTTACGTAAATGTAATGTAATGCAACGCAATATTTTAAAAAATCATACAGTGATGAATGCTTATTTCGTAATTAACGTGAGACACACAAAGATCACGAAAAACTAAGCCGTCAAAAAACTTCTTTCAATGAGCTAATGCCCAAGAAGTGCTCCCAAGAAGCGTATTTCTTTAAAACGATCCTTACTGATTGTAAAATGTGGTATTTAGTGTATAAATCTGAAACAAAGCAGTAAAGTGCGTAATAGATGTGACTAAAAAAGGGGTACGTGCTCGAAAAAGGTAAAGATAATCTTGAATTGTTACTAAGATTCTAAAGTTACTAGTCAATGGAAGGTTTTATGCTGAAGTGGTATTGCTCGTTGTGCAGCCATTGTGGGATAACTGTTAAACAAAATTCATGTGCTGGATCAACCTCCGTGTTGATCTGATTGAGGGCCTTCTGATTCGTTCTTCTTTTTTCTGAATTCATTTGCTGACAAAAGGAAAGCAATGCAACGCATGAAATAGCAATAACCACGATTTTCCACAATATATCAATAAATGCTCCAGCCTTAGTAGTTTTACAATTATTTCTCAGTTTATTTCAGAATGCTTGGACGGAAATGAAGAAGTGAATGTTGTATGTTGTATTAAAGGTTTTCGCCGCATAGACCACGATTTGTTGCTTAATACACTTCCTAACATTAGATTTTCTACCATCTTAACAACTTTCTTTTCGAATTGATTGATAGAAAACAATACGATAATTGTTTCGGTCATAAATTTGTGTCTACTTTTTTTTACTATTATATTCAAGTGCTAGATTAAATAAGGTCGCCAATAATGAGTGAACCTATCTAGCACCTTTATTTATCATAAATTCGTCAGTTTGACCTTTTACTGTTTTTATCGACTTCACAATGACCCTTTCTAATTTCACTGCTATTCCAAGTTCTTCCATTGCTACCATAGGTATTCCTATTTTAATGTTATCGAATTCTTGTTGAAAGTCTATAAAAAATAATTCTAGTACCATCTTGTACTCATTAGCTTCTTCCATTATTTGTATCAGGTTGTGGATAAATAGCGTACGTTGTCGGTTTTCATCTTATAGTATTTTCCTGCTGATCACCCTTCTTATGTGATGTTATTATTTGTCTGGTTTCCATTCTGTAGACATAATTTCTTCCTTCTATATTTTTGGATTAATATCTATACATGTTCATCCAAAGCTACACCTACGTATTTTTATACTTTGCTATTTATTCCGTCTTTCCCGGGTATTTTTATATTTCTACAGTGTTTAATTATATCTGCTATTTCTTCCAATGTTGGTTATTTACGTGGTTATATAGACATTTTAAAATTCAAAGCCGCTGTCTTCATCGTTAATTTAGGTTTTATTACTTTTGCATTTATTGAAGATTTTTCCAGTACATTGTTGTATTAACAAAATATATATATATATATATATATATATATATATATATATATATATATATATGTATTTGCAAATAAATTATTGAAAATTTAAATTATTAGTTTTTTATATTGTGTAGAAAATATTTAGTGACGTAGCCTTGAATAGTTTTTGTAGATACAAGCTTATACAAGATCCTGTCAAAGATATTAATCAAATTAATTGCAATAACAATGATTAAAACTTTTACAATCGAAACACGGTTCAGGCAAACTGACCCACTATCCTCACTCAACCTCGATTAATATAGCACTAGAAGGATATATTAGGACAACAGCAAATATAGGAAGTGTCATATTATTCTTGTGTTTGATTAACCCGTGCGTTGATTGTGGTCAGATTATTAATTTCATAAATGCAATTTTTTTATTCGCAAAGAATAAAATATTATATTATTGTATTTCTAAATAAAACACTTGTAAACCTTTAATTAAAATAAAATTAAATTATTTACATAAAATAAAAAATTCTTCGATAAAATAAAATATAATGCAATATTTTTCGGTTCTTTAATAACCATGGTATGGACTATACATGTGGGTTTAAGTTACAGTTACCGATAGCGTCTGTGTAATGGTTCGCAAATTTGCATGTATATCAATAATTAATAGAGATCTGCTTATGCCGCCAAAATGTCTATGCACATACTGCTTATTTGCAGCAAATATTTTCTCCTCGAGAGGTCGTTCTTAATGTGATTATATGCACTTAATGAATAAATCTGATTATAATAGAAAGAGCTTATCTAAAACCTTGTATTACAAGACTATAATAATGTTCTCATTAATCGTTTCTTTTCTGATCAATCCTTTGATATTGGATTCTCCTTGCATAATCGGTTCAACAGGTAGTTAGAGTATGGTGGGGAGAAAGTAACAAGAAAAAGTTGGTCTTGATAATGCAAGATACTCGACTGAATATTCCCCAAGTCATGTACTTGACATAACATCAGTGACGAAGGACATGCTTGCCCGAGTATGGGAGGAATTTGAGTATCCATGTGATATTGTTCGCGTCGCTGATGGAGGATATATTGAACATCTGTAATCTGAACTTGAGAGGTTCGTAAATATGTGTGTAAAGTTTCATATTCGTATGTCTTAAAGTTTAATAAATATATGCATTCGAAATACATATATTCTTTTTGAAACACCCTGTATGTATCAGTGGGTAACTTTGTAAACTACGGCGATACGCAGAGACACTGCGGACTTGTTCAGTTTGAATATATCGTTAACATTTTAGATATGTACATTATAAAAAATTAATAAAATAAACATGAGATGATATGCATATGCAAAATTAGTAAAATCAAATATAAATTATATAGAAATTCTTAAAGCCCTTAAGGGAATATTATTAATTTAAATTAGGATTATGAGCTTCTAAATTAGTGTTTTTTTGTTTATTAGCATTTGTCTATGATTTTAATTTTTATAATAGTTTAAATCGTGTTAGCATATGAGTTCTTAACAAGACATTCTTTAGTATCTTTTTGTTAGAAATTTATAGCCGACGGGCTGTAAACGCACTATTCTCTAATTCGACAATGTTGGATCATTTCTAAATACGCCCACGGGTCATGTATCTCCCGCATCATGCCGCAGTACAATTGACTGTATTGACCATTGCGCTGTTGTGTAAGAAAATATTTAAACACGAAGGCTGGATGCTCAGCTCATTACATTTAGGAATCTGTAAATTATCTCACTGCGCCTCTATTTTTTTTAAAACGTAATTATGCCCGACCACTTCACGTCAACACATTAAATTAGTTAAATGCTATACATATAAGTATATGTATCTAAGTCAGATGTGATTACAACGCGCGTGCTATCAAAATTCAACAGAAACTCGCAATTAAACGCGATTTGAAATTATACGGTGTGTAATTATATCATAGTAATAGTTAGTATCGAACTGGGTTATTGGAGACTTCGAGATCTTTACTGTGTCAGTATTTAAAGTTGTTACGTGCTTTACACTAAATGCAAGTAGAAAATGTTGTTTTACATTACATAACTGCATTTTCAAAATAAAAATTTTTTATTAACTAATTTAAAGTGGCATTAGTCTACTGCATAGGTTCCCAAACTTTTTAAAGGCATGGTGCCCTTAACGTTCAGATTACTTCCGGCGGCGCCCTTCATATGAAGCAATACTGAAGACCTGATAATTTTAAGTCTAAAATCTTAATTTAAATAAATTCTATTCTACGATCTCTAAATTTAGCTCTTAGATTTTTATATGACTTTAATTTTGTTTAAATACTTTATGAATAGTTGTTGGTAAATTTGTTTTTTTAGTAATTGTATAATAATCATAAAAAGAAGAAGGAAACGTTATAAATCGACTGACACACTGACATTAAATCTAAAATTCAATATACAAAATGAATGGTATTTATTTTGAGCATATCATTGTTGATAATATTTACAATCAAGAGCAAAAAAAAGCTGTTTAATACATTTTTATAAAATATATTTATCAATTTCTTTTCGTTTAGCGAGACTGTCGCGGCGCCCCTGGAGACTTTGCGGCGCATAATTTGGGAACCCCTGGTCTACTGTATTTCCTTCAAAACCAAGTGAAGATATTTCTATTATTCTGCAATAAATACTGAAAATTCAAGTGTTAAGACTTAGTGAAGTGAGTTACTTTATATAGAGTTAAAAAATATTTGTACATGAACCAAATTTTGAAACATGTATTTCGAATTACATAATTCCACGAGATCGTCATACGTATACTGATGTTTAGTGTTAGTTGTCCGAAAACCAATTTCGTTTTCTTTTCATGGAAATGAACCGCAATTCTTTTATAGTACAGCAATATAGTGGGGCAAAACGAACAACTCCTTTTAAACAGCTTATTAAAATTGACTAATTTGAACAACAAAACAAAGGAATATACAAATATGTTCTTAACTTGGAAAGACGGAAGTGTATTATACTATTATTATAGTGTGACGTAAGTGTTCACCATTCTCTTCAAAGTATTTTTCTAATTGTATTACAAATTTTCGCATAACATTTTGAAAAACAACAAAAAATAGCAACAACATATTTTCGCATTTTGAAGAATATAACAATAAATAGCATTGATTTTATTTGTAATATTCGTTTTCAGCTCTTCGAGATTTCTGGGTTTATTCGTAAACATTCCATGTTTTAAATAGCCCCAGAGAAGATCTGATGCTAAAAGATTTGGAAATCTTGCTGGCCATGAAATGGTATCGGTTTTGGAAATTAAGCTGTTAGGAAAGAACTGTCCTTATTCTCGTCTGACTTCGTCGTACTAATATTCAATTTTTGAAAAAAAGAATATTTGAAGTATTTAGACGTAGCAGTGTAAAGGTCGGTGGTGAATTTCACGGAGATTTTTTTTAAGCTCAGTAGCGACAATTTGGCAGAAACAAATTCTCTTAAAGTTTCACTAATCAGAGAGTATCACTCTTTTATAAATATTGGCTTTCGAAGTGTTTTGTGCCAGTCCATATTTTCGACTAAATGATTGTTTGTGTTTAAGAGTGTTGTGAACAATAAATTTTTCATCCCCAGTTATGACCACACAGAAATGAATTATTTTCTCCGCGTTATAGCATCCACTCATAGACGAAAGTCTTTAGAGTTGCTGTATAGTATGGGATATCTAGCGAAGACATATTCACCGTATGTTTAATTGATGTGTAAATTCATCGTTTGCACTAATCTTCAAGGCTGTTTAAATAGGGTGAATATAATGAAAAAGAGTTCCTTCAGCCAAAAATCAGTTATCTAATCTCTTCGTTAGTAAATGCTGAACTCATTCAAAAATACTTATAAAATATTTCTAATTGTTTTGCATGATTACACAATTTGATTTCTAAGACTCTCAATGTTAACGATTTTGGATGATTGTAAAACAAGATATCCCGTGGATTTACCATGGTGACCTTGGTGACGACCTCTCATCTATTGGGACAGGCAGTGCCCACATGAACGTACAGTAAAACTTTGTAAAAGGACTAAGAATGGTTTCAGAAAAACGTGGTCGTTTCGAGAGGTGGTCATTTCAAACGAGTTAAATTTAATATTTTCGTATTAAGTGGGATTTAATTAAATGCGGTCCTTTACGTAAGTGGGGTGGTCGTAAAGGTGGTTGTTTGGGCAGGTTTTACTAGATCTGACTTTTAAAGGTATGTCTTCCAGAAATACAAGATTTTTTCCTCATGCATTCGATGACATGATTCTCTATTTAGCCCCCAAGCCAGAAAGAAGAGCGTTATTATTTTCAACGGCCTACAGATGATTATAATAAAAGTTTGTTATTGTACTTGGCCATCTTCTTCCAGCTTTCTGTAGTAGTATGGGTCTAAAGGAGGGTGTAGAAATTTATTATGAAGACTTATTATGATGTTTTATATTGTTTTTTTTAGTACATCTTTGACTAAGTCTTCATGAAGGGTTTGGTTTGATATACAAGGAGCCTTAGCTATCATTCATAGTATAATATTTTACACTGGCTTCTCTTTATAGTATGGCTACATTGAATTTGCTGGCACATCCCCACAATTCTATTCCATAACTACAGATTATTTGGATCATGGTTTTGTGTAAAAGAATTTTGCTTTTAAGTTATAGCTTAAACTTTCTTCCTAAAAGTCGACATAGTTTTTTTGCATTGATGTCAATCAGTTTTCGCAGTTTGCTGTCCACATGTACACCTAAGTATTTTGGGCTTGTAGCAGTCGAAATTTCTATACTGTTTAATATACTGAGGCACATCGATCTCGTTTCAGCCGTGCAAATTTCGCATAATTAATTTTAATTTTCCACTTTTGTGTCTAGGATTCTTTCTAGTATACGTGGGTCAGGAGAGAGTTTGAAGTTTTGAGTGGTGTATTTTATTGTTGGTAGTGAAAATTAAGTAGAGAATGGGGTCAATGATTCAGCCTTGCAAAACACCAGATTTTATTGTATATCTTTTACTCTGGTTCAAATTTCTCTGTCGCTTAGGTAGAGTTTTAAAAGATAATAAATAATATTAGCGAGTTATTTTTCTTTGTATAGCAAACCGGTGCACCAAGCCATATCGTAGGCTTGACTAACATCGAGGAACACCGATATTCGTCAGCGAGAGGTAAAAGTCTTTCAATAAGATTGGAAATAACAGACAACAAACTTATTGTTCATTGACTCAAGAAACTATCACTTAAAAATTTTTCGAGCTATCATTAAACAGATTGTATATTAATGTTATGACGCCAATATCTTTTACAAATAATGTTATTGACGTGACATATTTTACACATACATATATTGTGTCTACTTTAAAATACTGTCACACTTATAGTGCCTGGTAACTATCTATTTCCTATTATTAAAGCATTATCTAGCGTTAAAATTTTCCACCAGGACAGTCTCGATCTTTCCTTAATTATAATTATGCTTTGTTTTAAGATTTTTTTGACGAACCCGTCACAGTTCCTTCCAATCGATTAACTCCAAAATGAAAGAACGGATTCGAAGCCTATGTCCATTATACATTGCGAACAAGGTTGCCAATTATCAGACTACAACGCTATGCGACTCAATTACAATAATAATAAACGTGACGGTGCCATAATGTCTGCCGCAACAATAAGGAAGTGCTCGGCCTCGAAGAAAACAACAAAAATCTCGAGCGGGAACGACAAGAACGCCGCTATGAAACCGATTTGCGAAGCCAGAGGCTTCGTGAACATTGCTTATGTGCATAAGAATTATTTATGTAGCCCGTTAATTGGAACACAGCACGCAGATTTTATATATGCGCGTACAAGTATAAAGATAAGTATTGCGTAAGATTTGCGTTTATATCGGTCAGTAAACATTTTCAGTAATTCGTACGGTTCCTTCTTTTACGATTATTCTGTATAGTTTGTCGGTTTTGATATGTCGTACTGTGTAGTATATAAAAAACATTAAAATATATAATGATATACCAGAGAGGTTAACATTGTTACGAAATTACGTTAAGGCGCGAAGAGTTGGAGATAACGGCAACATTCGTATTGTAGTATATAATTTTAAATTTAAAATAATTTTGCTTTTATTAGCTATAATTATCTATTGTGAATTAGTGAAAAATTATTCTTGATATAATTTAGAGTTAAAAAGTAGAATAAAAAAATTATATATATAACGGGTTTTCATTAAGCGCCTCCTATCTTTAAATTTAAATAAAAAACCAAGTGTGTATGATATATCATAGAAATTTTGTATTCGTTTGAAAGGCCTGTCGATGCCATTATGTACGGAAGATAACATCGTGCAAATGTCCGCCGCGGCTTCGCTGGGCGGCGCGCATTTGAAATGTCTATTTTTCCATGACTCTGGCGCATAAATCAGGCTAAATTTGACCGATGGCATGGGTTATGTTGGCTTTGAGGGCCGCTGTGGTTTGTGGCTTATTCGCATAGACCTGCAACTTAAGAAAACTCTACAAGAAAAAGTCTAACGGGGTTAAATCGCACGATCCGGTGGTCAGTTCAAATCACCTGCACGTGAAATGATTATGCCTTCAAATCGCTCGCGCAGAATGTCCTATATGGCATGAGCTGTGTGGCACGTAGAGTCGCCCTGTTGAAATCACATGTCGTTGGTGTCTATATCATCCAATTCAGGCTAAAAGAAGTTGGTAATCATCGACCTACAGCGCTCGCTGTTGACGGTGATGGCCTGACCAACGTCGTTCTCAAACAAATATGGACCGATAACACCGCCAGCCCAAAATTCACACCAAACAGTGACTTTTTCGGGATGCATTGGACGCTTTTAGATCTCATGTGGATTGGTATCGTCCCAAAGTCGGCAATTTTGTTTGTTGATGTACCCATTCATCCAGAAATGAATCTCATCGCTTTTTTGGTGAAAATTAGGGTCAGTCTCCAACTGCTCCAGGGCCCATTCAGCGAACAGACGTCATTGTCTATGGTGACCTTCAGCTCGTGGGTCAGTTAAATTTTGTACGAGTGCAGGCCTAAGTCACGACGTAAAATTTACCAAGGTGTGGTTTGCGAAAGGCCGAGTTCTTGTGAGCGACACGAAATCGACTGCTTCGGATTCTCATGCATACTCTCACGGACAGCGGCGATGTTTTCGGCAGGTCTTGCATTTCGTCGTCATACGGGTGTTGGTCCATTGTTACCTGAACCAGTGGACTCAAATTTATCCACCACACTGCAAATAATCATCTCGGTAGGACGATTACGGCGACCATAAAATGGGCGAAGCGCGCGAAGGGTGTCTGAACAGAACACCCGTTTTGATAAAATAATTTTATCACTTGCACGTGTTGTTGAATGCTGTATCTGTCAATGGTGATTTGGCAAAACAGACTGAATAAATAACAGCCATTTAGACAGATGGGTAACTTCAACAATATAGCCGCTATCAACTGTCAAAGTTCGGAAGTCCCTATCGGAAGACCTGATATATATATATATATATATATATATATATATATATATATATATATGTATATCAATAATAAGATTCATATTCAAAAGTAAAGTAGAATCATAGTATCAACTAGTGATTCTTAAAAAGAACGTCTCAGGAAGTTTTTTCATTTTACGATTGTATTTTATGATCTTCAATATGTGTTTCATTTACATCTGCCATCATCGCGGTTAAGATTATTGGGGTGCTTAGAGATCTCTATAGTTTCATCTCTAAGCACCCCAATAACCTTAACCGCGATGATGGCTACCCCCTACACAACGCCTGGCAATCCTGCATCTCCAAAATACCCAACCGCTACCGTAACGCTTCATTGACTCATGACCCATTACCCATTTATAAACCCGTCCACCATCGACTTACACCAGTTTCAGTGCAGTAGTTCAGCTCTGAAGATGTCCCATACAAACTCCTTCCACAAATCAGGTGTTTTCTTCCTCACTCTCTCCCTCAGCTTGATTAGGACTTCTTTGTAGTATTTTTGATAAACGGTTTCACCCTCAGGCACCCAGTCGGCCATGATAATACCCTTGATATCGAAAAAACGATCAGAATTGCTAACATTTATAAACTTTCTATTGGTCAACCATCATCGCGGTACTACTAAGTAACAGTGCCCTCAACAATTAAAGCTCGAAAGTAAATTAAAGCAGACAGAGAGATGAAACTATGGGTTGTTGTTTGGGAAGTATCAAGGTCAATGACATTCCAATTACAGCCTCGCTCGATGCGACTGTGCGATGGTAGGAGCGCAGTTTCGTTATTTAATTGCCATACCTCGTATACTTAGAGTGAAATTAGAAAAACACTAATTTATTATATTGTAAATGGTCTCTCTAATTTATCAACGGTATTGAAAATATGACATAATAGTTACACGTCAATTGTACATACATCAGTAGCTTTGTATTCGTTCCCCTTTTTCTTTTTGTTGACCTATTATTACAGTATATTTCAAATATAATCGTTCAACAAAAGTTTGAATGTTATTAAATTTTTTAGATATCGAGTGCTACTTAATTTAGACTCTGTGATGAATATCTTCTTATCTAGGCTCTTCGTCTCTTTGTCATTATTTGTTATTAGTATGTATATACCTTCTTTCATTTCAAATTCTAACAAGCAGTTAATGCTTTCTTAATTTTTGAATTGAAAATGAATTGGGTAAAAGTTATTTGTATGTATAATATAGTATGCAATGAAAGTATATTTAAATTAGGTGCGACAAAATATAAAATTTGATTTTATTCATTAAATTTCCTTTATGTAAACATCATACTACAGGGTAAAAATTTTTATGGATTTTGTAACTTGATTTCAGTAACTAAAAATTAGTCTAGAAAAGCATGTGCATTTGGTTGCATAAGTTACAATATCAAACATGAAAGCAGGTTTTCTTTAAAAGAAAATTGAAAAGAGAAATAAGTTGGATGCATACATTATTAGCCGTAAGTGTTTGCGAATCAGAAAATAATAGGAGAACAAGTATAATACTTCAAAATTTCAATTTTATTAGGTAATAATACAAAATATTTTAAAATCTTAAAAAAAACTATTTCGAATAAATTTATTGTAAACATATTTTTAAATTTTTTAAAATTCTTGATTCGTCGATATGACCACTATTTCAAGAACATTTTATAAATATTCTAACATTGAATGCCACAAGAGTTTGCGCACCCTTCATTCTATGAAGAATTTCCCCATTGTAATACAGTTCGGTTAAGAGTAACGTACATATATGTTTGTGAAAAATAAGCATATGACTTGTCTTGTGATATGCGTGAATTAATAATAAAACTATCTTTTGAGCAAAACCATTCATCGAGCTATTTTCTAACTCCTTCGAAATTGGCTGGTTTGCAAGCGCGTGTCCCATTAATACCAAAACATGATAGTCGAACGTGGCAAGGCCTGAAGAGTACAGCGGGTGCTATATTATGTCGCATCCAAGTGCTTTCAACGTTTTCTTGATCGGTTTTGCTGTATGAGAGTATCGTGCTATAAAATCACTACAATGTCTTCGGGCCCATTCTGGACGATTTTCTATCAATGCATGGTTCAAATTGATAATTTGTTGTCGGGACCGACCAGTATTAACTGTTTCGCCAGGTTTCAACAGTTCGTAATATACCACGTCATTCAAATCCCACCAAACACGGAGCATTGTCTTGCGCCCAAACGATTTGGCTTTGGAGTCGATGGACCGGCTTCGTCAGGTGATAGCCGTGATTTTTCGCGCTTCCATTTTTCATCACCCGTCACTATTTGATGTAGAAATGACTTCCGATCATACCTTTGTAGCAGTATTTCACAGACGATTTTTCGATTTTCCATTTGCCTGTCATTCAAGTGATGTGGCACCTATTTACCCATCTTTTGGATTTTTCCCATTGCTCCTAATCGGTCGCTAATCATTTCTTGAGTCACATTTACAGCTTCTGCTAATTGTTTTTGAGTTTGGGTTGGGTTTGCATCTAATAACTCCTGCAGTTTTGCATTTTCAAGCTTTTTCGGTCTACCAGAACGTGCTTTGTCTTGCACATTGAAATCACCACTTTTGAATTGTCGAAACCACGCCTCACATATTTTTATGGTTAGAGCATGCTCACCATAAGTTTCTACCAGCAAATGATGACTTTCAGCGGCTTTTTTTTTGATTAAATAAGAAAAGTAATGCGTACCGCAAATGCATTTTTTCAGGCACGAAATTCGACATTTCCAAAGAAGTATAAATCAATGATAGTATTACTTTCTCAAAATATAACACGTATGGCTTTGAAGCTTGATGTCGGTAGAATAAAATGACATATGTGCCAAATAATAATATTGCTTACTTAAGCCTAGCGACATTTATTAGAAAAACTGGTAATGTCTTTCCGGTACACCTGGTAAATAGCCAAATTTATAGTTGATAAATATGTTATCTACGGTATAGAAAATTACTACAAGTTTATTTTTTAATAATAATATCGAAATAAGAAAAAAATTAACCATAACGGACTTTATGTAAAAATTTAAGATTTCTTAGAATCTAACGTTCGTAATGTAAACAATGTAACGACTGCGAAATAAATGTAATTCACAAAATCAATAGAACAATATTTAACAGTTACATGTAACTTGGATATGCATTTGTATGAAACAAAAAAGTATCATTGACATATTAATGCGTGCTTAAACCAGGCCGCAAAATGTGAACCACTTAACGTCAGGTTATATGAAGTTAAATTTACTAAAAGTTAAGCACAAGGAAAAAGAAATGAATCAATGTCGACTATTTACTACGTCCTCTGGAATATTTAGGAGAAAATTTATGATTTAAAAAAAATATATGTAAATATGAAATATTTCATAAAATATATATCATGTGTGAAAAATATGAAAAATATTCAAAACTCATAATTTTGTTTACACAATAAATACGCATTTTGTATATAATCCAAGATTCACTTATTATATATGCAATTATAAATCCTCAGATGCCAATACATCTTGTTGAAAAATAAATTGATCTGGACTGCGTCGGATTACGCTCAAATGCAACATGAATTCTTAAAGATAGCAGTTTTCATATTGCCATTAGATTTTTTTAACGCTGCTAAATAGAAATAAATGTGCTTTATCATAATTGGATGTTTACATTCGAGGATTTTCAATATTCATGGAGCGTACGACAACTTGAAAATACGTAGTGACTGACTGTATTTTCTTTTTTAACATTAGCATTTCTACATTCTCTTACAAACAATTTAGTAACATGTTTGTCTTTAAACTTAAGAAATGAAATGGTTAGTTAAAAAACTGTAGAAAGGTATCTGCGACTATTTCGTAAAGAAAGGAGTTCGTGTCAAGTATTAAAAGTTAAAGTAAATAATTTTTATTTTTCACTCTATGATTTTCCTATATTTTATATTATTATTGCAATTTTAATATATAATAGATTTCTCTTGACTATATTAACACGAAAAGTGTTTACAATAGGGTATTCAACAAACACTAAAAAAGATAAACTCAAAAACTTTTCATAAGAGAAAGTTAACATATCAATTCTACGTTTAGTTGCAATGTCTGTATTGTTCTTTTGCACACTTATTACCTATTATGTTTATGAATGATGGATATATTAGTATTCAATTTTATGCTTTAGCGAGGACAGAAATGCTATGAAAAAAGAGCTTGTAACCTTTCCTTTCACCGGTAATTATGTCATTGCTACGGTATGCGGTATAATATGTGTCTCATCAATTTTAATTTTACTTACAAATCAGGGTGTTGTTCGTGTACACTGCTCAATTAAGGTATTTACATATATGCTGATTGGGTCTACAATAGGTGTATTTCTTTCTTTTCTCATAGGAAAATCACGACTTGTTACACAACTTTGTAAATTAAATAAGAAGTAATAATATTAAAACAGCTCCGATATCCATAATTCGTAATGTTAATTGTATGGAATAATTGCGTAAATACAGGTTGAACGTACATACTTACAGCTAATAATACACTGTAAATACATACTTCGTTTTACTAAAAAATTACTAACCATAAGCTAATTATAACCTTGACGAACATGGACAGATCTTTTAGAGATCATCATTATTAATAAAGTTAACTCAAATTTTTTTAAATTCTAATCAAAATAATACAGGATATTCAAAAGAGAATATATTTGGTATACGATGTGACTTAAAAATGACTTACTTTCCTTTGATGTTCGAGTTTTTTTAAATGAAGAAGTGCTATAGCGATGGATTGGTTGGAAGCGGAAGTGCAATATTTTCCTCCTTTGTTTGGTTTGCGAGATCTTCAGTCCTCAATATATGCAATCTTTTTGTTATAAGGATATGTAAAAGATCAAATTTACGTTCCCTTATTACCCAAGAATATAGATGATTTTAAATATTAAATAATAACAGCAGAAGTCCGGGAGGAATCATATTACCTTATGTTATTTGGCCTCAGATGATGGCCGCATTGAAAGTTTGTTAGATATGAAGTGAAACTTAATAAAATATTGCGCTATGAAATTGATTAATTCTTTTAGAATAAGCCTGTATTCTGTAAATTGAAAGTCTTAGTCACGCATTTTAATCATATATACTGTCAACATTACTCAATTGCATGAAATTTTGAGTCAGAACACCAGACTTATTCGGAAGCTGTTCAGCAATCACCGTTTATACCACTGAATGATCCAAACACCAAAATTGCGTCGGTATCATTTTACAACATTGGCAATACCGATCTTTCTTGAGTAGGACGTTTTCCCTTTGTACGTACTTCAAACATTACGGCAGCTATTCATGCATGAATCGCTCAAAACCCGCTATGAAAGCAAATAATTTTGTTCTACGCAATGAATGACATACCCAATAATCTCTCGTATTGGTGAAAATTTAGACATGAAAGGTTAAAGAAGCTAACACTATCTTTTAATACCAATATTTGTGGCCAAAGGGCCAAAATAGTGACGAATTTATTAAGTCATTACAGCAAAATTTGATTGTTAGATGAGA
The DNA here is from genome assembly GCA_031893035.1 of Dermolepida albohirtum. Lineage (NCBI taxonomy): Eukaryota > Metazoa > Arthropoda > Insecta > Coleoptera > Scarabaeidae > Dermolepida > Dermolepida albohirtum. Next base: position 153,563 of record JAVIWB010001894.1, on the reverse strand, counting down.
GAATCTCTATCATAAAAGAATAATTCAACCGACAGAATGACATGGTGTATGCGCGAAAACTCAAAAGACCATACGGGGGCGTCTTACATGAAGGTGTTCTTCATATTCATTTTTGTGAGACTAGGGTGAAAACATTGGCCCGAGCGTACCAATATGTTTTTTGGGAAACAATGGGATAGCCTCTAACAGATTGTTTCTTTAGGGAGAAGAAACAGATATTTTATCAGGATTCGGCATCTGCTGACATGTGAAGATGATTCAAACGAGGCTGAAAACTACTGTCGAAGTTATCAAGGCCTTCAATTGGCCGTTTGTAGTTTTCATCTCAATCTCTAGACTGTCAACTACGAAATACTCTCGAAAATATGGCTTATAAAAAGAGTCTCTGAAACGAAGTATTTTCAGAGCCGTAGTAAAAATTGCTGTTCGTATTCGCCTCCTGGTCGAACATGCTACATATCATTTGAGTGCTTATCTTCTGAAGTTTTCAAATATTTGTATTTTAGGACAATGACTTAATCTATTTTTATACGCTATTAAATACAGACAGTATTTATAACTATACCTTGTCTCAGAATAAGAAGGAGTGATTTAAATATCTGACTAAAACGCGGAACGCATAGCTTAAAAATATAACTTATCGTAAAAATGAAATATAAACAGTTGTGAATGTAGTAGTTTGTCATCAATATTGTATTTCTTCCTCTACAGAGCTGCATTAACTACTTTCATTTTCTTTTTTATTTTGCTTCTATAATTCGCTATTCTCATCACCTGATCTTTCTGTTTGGCTTTAAGCTGCCTTCTTTCCTGCATTCATACGGTTTTGATTCTACGTTTCCTTCTTTGTACAGACATCATTTTTGCTTTTTTTATGTTATATTACCAGAGTCTCTGTACTTTTAATATACAACTGTCTTGTTTTTAATAAATGGATTTACTTCACTATTTTACATATTTCTATATTCACCTTCGAATACTTTAATTGGAATACATTTTACGGATCATCTTCCTTTCAAATATTTTCATTTTTCTTTGCTTTTAGTATTCATACTCAACACTTGTGTTAAAATTTGTATACAAACTGTATTCTCAGAGTATTTCCTTGCCCTAAAATTCTATTACTTATTTAATTTTTCCAGCAATTTTTTCTTTTAATCCTTGATTTCCATTATTTATATATATATATATATAATCATCCCTTTCTACCTTAGTAAGTGTAAGGGTCAATTTTTTTGTAACATTCTTATTTTCCCTAGCACATTTCATGACAATCTTGAGAAACTTTATTGTTTTTCGAATGCTATTAATGTAATATTGTTAACTCATCTATCTACTTAACGGTTTTTTCTCTTAGGTTATTTGTATGTTTATTCTGAATATTTCTTCTTCCCATAGCTAAATCATATCTACATTACATATCCTTCTTAATTTCAAATCCTTTCATTATAACATTGCATATATGTTTTGCTGCTTTTGAGTTGTCTTTCGTCGTTTTCCAAATATAATTAATTTACTTGGTATTCCTTTTTATTTTAATTTCATCAGTAGCATTTTCCTCTTTATGATAGCGAAACCATACTTAAAATCTATGAAAATCATGTGCAATGATTTGTTCATAACATTTTTGTGTGATCTAATCTACGATATACACTTTTGACAAGAAAAGTGCATTCTAGTCCTGTCTTAATAGTTGGTGTTTAAAATACCTTTTTTATAATTCATCATTCAGAAATTGAACGATCGCAAAAATTTCTTGCCAGTGGTATTCATACTGCTACTATCATTTTCTGTAATCAGACCAATCCACAGTTGATATAATTCGAGTTAATAATTTAGAAATCTATGTGTCGCTTCCATTAACTTTGATAACTTTATAGAAAATAGAAGTGAACGAAGCGAAAAGCATCTCAATCAATTTCACTTAGAATCAGATGGAATACTCGTCAGTGTAGCTGAGTAACAATTCCACAATCAGAGAAACGCCTGTCCATCTGCATAAGAAGCTTTATTGAAACAATGCATATTGACAAAAAGCAAATGAAAATGGATATCAAAGATACAAAAAGTATTGGATTCTTGGCAAAAATACCCTTTTATCTCTGCAAAATGAAATCATATAGTGTGTAATTTTATGCGAATTCTTTTGCAAATCTAGTCAATATTATTCAGGGTTTTCAATCCAAGATATTATAGATATAAAAATGCTCATTTTTTCGGTGTACAGTGATATTTGAAAAGATTTCTATTATGTTACTACTAACAAACAATACACAAATAAAAAATATTATAATTTTAACTAAATTGGGGAATGAACCTGTTTGAACGCATAATATTACTTATTTAACAATGTAATTCCAACGTCTGGTTTCGCTAACATCTTCATATATTTCCGATGTTAATAATTACATGAAGGCACGAATACTTTCAGTCTAGAGAACCGGTCATTATTCTTCCTTCCTTTAGTTCGCATTCCCACATCAACCGTACCATGAAAATTCTTTGCAGATGATGCAAGAGACGATGCGAGTGGATCACGAACGAGTCATGTTAATGAATTTGGTGCAGTGATTTTGTTTCTATTATGTGTACTATCGTGACGATGTTGATAGAAACGAGACGACGAGTTCAGCTCAACGTACATGTTGAATATTTTGAAATTAAATTTGGTTGACGGGCGCGGAGAATTGTATTAATAGTTCTTCAGATTATCGATGCCAAATTACGAGATAATCAGTTGAGATATTTGATTTGGATTTCTTAAATGAAATTTTTAATGGACATAGCATAAAACTTCTGACATCTATGTAAAATTTTAAATTAGGATTATAAGTGGAAGACGTTCATAATAATCTTTTCAATTATTATGTTGAAAGCGTTAAAGACTTTTTATGTCGAGAATACTGTAGGATATAGTAATGCATAAATTACATCTGTAAATTAAAGGATTAGTAAATCACCTAGAATAAGAAAAAGAAACAATTGACTTTTATGCATGCTTTTGAAACTTTACTGTTTATTCTTTACAGTCAAAAATAAGTTGAGTTGACGTCAATAAACAAGAATAAAGGAAATTATAGTCGGACAACTTAAACAATTATCTTTTATTACAAGTAGTTTTTTTCAGCTTCTGTAACAAATACTTGAACGATCACTAGTAAGATTGTAAAATCGGCTAACCAGCGACATCCATAAGAAATGACTTCGTCAAGGCATTGCTTGCATCATATCAATGACAGGAAATTGCATCGCAAATGTGAATTGCTAACTGCGATGGGTCGATAATTTTCTAAATCGTTTTCATACTTTAAAAAGGTCTCTACTTATATATATTACTTATTTTATTTATAATCGCACCAATCCAGCCTTCTCGGCGAGTTTGTACCCTTTTGCGAACTCGAAGGTTAGTTCAATATTAGTTATAAGATATCTATGGTACGAATAATTTTCATATTTAAACAAATTAACGATCCATCATTTAGGTAAAACATTTCTATTGTTTCAAAATGGAGTTCTCGAAGTAAGAGTCGTTATCCATTCTGCAACTGGTTGAGCCAAAGAATTTTTCTTTTCCGATTAAGGTAATAGTACTGAAGCAGAATCAATTATTTGCTCATTTAGAGTTAGTTTGTTTCGAAGACTGCGTGGTTAGGAAGACCTTCCGCTGATCAAAATCAAATAAAGATTTTAACAACAACTACTCCATTGTACAACAGATAGTAGAAATATCAAACATATTAAACTTTATCTTATTTCATGACTATTTGGGGAAGCTTAGGTATATGTATCACTGCAATGTTTGAGTTGACAGAAAATAGACCGCATCTTAATATGCTATTGACTTTATAAAGGCAATGACGATGATTCATCTTTAAAGTGTATGATTATTGAAAACAAAAAATATGTCCTTTACAATAACATTGGGCGCAAAACATCGAAGAATTTGAAAAACGGACCACCGAAGGCTAATTTGGAACAAAAGAATATGCTTTACGTTTGACTGGAGTGGAAAGCAATTGACTCTATAGACTAAAAATGGTAAATGATGAAAAAGACCAGAATATAGTAATGGAAAAGGCATCGCCTTCCGCCATGATGATGTACAACAAAAATAGCTCTTACTTACTGGTATGTTTGACCTCACTTGCCATATTCCTCGAACATTGCATTCTCTAAATATCATCTATTACTCTCTTTACGAAAATTATTTAATAGAAAACATTTTGATAGTTCAGAGACGTGCGAAACGCATTTGGAGTAATTTTTTCGGGGAAAGATTGCAAGTTTTGAGAGAGTAATTTTCAAACCTTCCAATAGATAGTCAAAAGTTATGTAGAATGGTAGTGCTTATATTATTAATTGTGTTAATAAATATTTTATTTATTTGTTAAATTGTTAATTTTGTCAAATTTTTCAACTTGCATATGGAATAAATGGCAACGATCTTGTAACTTAGATATTTAAAAAAAATATAGTTGAAACTTTTTTACAGACAATTGCAAATAATTATATTGACGCGACTATATGAAGCGTGTTGTCATCATCAAAGACCCAGACTTTTTTTGAGCTTCGGTCGGCACATCGTAATAGTACAGCCAAGTCTCGTCACCTGTCATGATGTTGCTCGCATACCGAGATTGTCCCTTATTAAACTATTTTAGCATCTCCCGACACCAAGTCACACGTCGCGTCATCTGCTCTTCAATCAGTCGATGCGGCACCCAGAGAGAACAAAGTTTCTTTGCGTGCAAATGATCATGCAGAATCGGACGAATTGTTGGTGCATTTAGGCCTGAAGTTCCCTCTATCTGTTGGTAGGTCACTCGCCTGTTCTCGCCAAGTATTTTCCTCACAGTAGTAACGTTTTCCTCCGTAATTGACGTTCGTGGCCTTCCCGGCCTCTCAGCATCCTCCACAGTTAAATTTTCCCTGTGGAATTCTCTATACCACCTGAATATCGTTATGCGATGTGAACAAACATCACCTAGTGCAAGAGTCATTTCTTCGAAGCACTGGTCTATGTTTAAACTACGCACGAAATTATAACGCAAAACTGCCCTTGTTTCATTTGGTGATTACGATGCCATTGCAAGCACTTTACACTCTCACTGCTAATGCTCTAACTGAGCCCACCGACATGGCGCGGCGGCTACTATGCACGTATGAACATGTCTCCACATGCAGTGACAAGTAGCTTAATACTATTCATTGTTGCGTCATATTTCAAAACTTTCCTAGTATCCTTTGTATAGTGATTAAACTCATGATGTGTTGTTTGGGCTGTTTCCATCGCTCGTGGAATTTAAGTATTCCAACATTTCGGCAGTTACTCTACCACCGTTTCAGGATAGCCCCGGTAAGGACTGTTGCTTCTTGCCAAACTCGTTATTATAGCCCGTAATTCGTCTGGTTTGTATGCGTCTCCTTAATTTTTTTATGCACTTGAAAATGTTTTGTGTCAGGTTTGAACCCGGTTTCGATATATCGATCGAATATTTATAGTCCACAAACTTCACCACTAAACTATCCGAAAGTAATTATTTTTTTAAAACCTGCATTTATGTTACAAATGCATGCATAGTAAGCATCGTTTTCGTACGTATTTCTATTGTTGTGGTTAAAGTATTTACTTTAAGATCTTCGCGTCTGGATTTTTAAAATTCCTGTTTTTATTTAACTAACTAAATCACAATTATCACATCATAAAATGTACATTTACAATGTAATAATTTTAAGTAACCAGTCGGATTTTTAAGACGACGAAATTCATTGCAGTCTTAAACGAACCAACAAAAAGCATTATTAAACGCGAAAGAAAAAGGTACTATTAAACAATGGAATTCCGAATTCTTTTTCGTCCACTTCAATTGTCAGGAAATTACGCTGATTGCCCATTACCGATCTACCCCCGAAAAAAGAAACTTTGCTTGGTATTTTAATAATCGTATCATGCGGTACAACTATGCAAAAACAGCAGACTAACAAAAAGAAAATAATTAAAATTGAAATATCCGCTATCACTTCAAGCATGTAGGTTGTTGTAAGAAAATATCGAATCGAATACGAGTAGGTTATATCGAAATTATGTTCCCTCTAAAAGTTTAATGTCATCAAACGCATGAATGAATAATATAATTAAGGATGAGTCATGCATAGAAAATTGATGCAACATTGTAATGCATACAAGAATTGTCTTTTATTGGTAGTGTCGAACGGAAACATAATAATAATATATGTGAAATCTTGGTCAACAGATAACACAAATAAAGTCCCTTCTAATGAAGTTGAGATACTAAAGAAATTGAGAATAGTTTTTCAAAACAAAAAAGACTTCATGTTATATATCTAAAATGAACGACTTCGAAAAATAGTAATTTTAGTCCGTTATAAATAGAGACAATCATTTTGCCGACATAAAGTTCGGCTGCCGACGGATGAATGATTCTACTCATAACTACATCCCACAATTGTATATTAGTTCACTCGATTCGTTCCTAGTGTGTATTGCTGATCAACCAACCGTACACAGTTGAGTGAAAATGTTACATAAACGAAAATCAGGTTACAAGGAGTAAATCAAATTACTAAATACGCCGCATGACAAAAAAAATTAATCACTCAGTAAAAGTACGTATTTGTCAACCAAATTTTATACAAATATTTACAGTATTGAGAGTATGAAATTTAATAGTAAGTTGCCACTCCACGTAAACGAATACATTCTTCTATTCATCCGAACATGTTTCTAAAGAATTTTCATTGACTCCTGCGCATTATGTAGCTATTGTAAAGTCATTATAAACTTAGGAGCGTACTGAAACTTGGTCCTATCATACGATTGGTCTCTTGCAGGAATTGTATCGTAACAACTACAATATGAGAGTAGTATTTAGCCTTTGGATATATGGTAAAAGAATACTGAAGGAGTTCTACTTCCTATACCAATTCTATATCTAACCATCAGTCCTCTAGTAAGTGCCATTTCACGTTTTACGCAAAAATTGTGAAGCCGTTTTTCCCGTTTTCGACGGCGGACTCATCTACGATCATCAGGGACCACAACCGAAAGCGAAATTCACCTGAGAATTCAATCTGAGAAAATGATGGCGATTACAGCGGATACAGTAATATATAATGATTCATTCTATAGCCTATCTTTGCCAAAAATACATAGGCCACAGATCTTGAGGTATTATGCTGATGCCCAATGGTAAGTAATCTTAGTCCCTTATCTTTCTGTTCGGTGTTCTTTCTAGGTCCTCCAGAACCTTCTACGATGTTGCTTACTCTCTTGAAAACCAGTCTCTCCCACAACGAATAGGTGTAGTATAATTTCTTTGCATTCGCCTAACGATTTCACGAAATGCAATAATGTCGTCCAACAATACGACAACTTTTAAAATCTTAGAACTTTTGCCATTTTAATACACTAGCTCACAACTACAGACTGTTGTTGGAAGCACACCCGGGCAATAGCAGACTATATTCTTCTAGGAAGAGCGGTAACACATTCTTAAAGTTTCTTTATAAAGGGTACAAATTGTTCGATTTAATCATTTAATATTCTCAACGCAGTAAACCTTTTACAAAATTTTGTTTCAAAATATATACTTTTACTGAGTGATTCGGTTTTTTGTTACATAGCACATTTAATAACTTATATCCTGTGTAATATTTTCACTTACCCTTCTACGATTGGTTGAACCAACGATATATATTCTAGACCCAACTTGAGTGAACTAATACACAATTGTGCTATATAGAAATTTACAAATATTGTAAGAATTTTTAAATGAAAATGTCCAATTTGCTACATACGAAAGTGTTGATCATGGCTTCTGAGAAATACTCGATAAACATTAATAAATGAAGCGAAGGCAGACACACCTTGATCGTCATTCAACAAAGCTTTAGTACTGTAGTGATTACCATGATTATCGTACTTAATGAACGTTTTAAACTTATCTTTTTATGAACTCATTCGAGATGAAGGTAATTTTGACGGAGCCTGTGGTTGATTAACTTAATTACTGAAGGTTGACATATAACCCCTTTCCACATTAATTTTTGTAGTCTGTATACGTATTTCGACAACTAAGTTGTCATCATCAGCAGATAATTAAACAGTGTCGCACTTGGAAAACTACGGTACAATACCTGTACGAAAACAAATTCGACACACGCAAAATATAAAAATTGATGTGGAAAGAGGTTACATATCAACCTTTAGTTATTAAAAAAAAATAGTCGAGATGACTGACATAAATGTACCCTGCAAACAGAATATCTTGTGTTAATAATTTACCTGCGTTCTTCAACTGCTGCATTTGCATATTTCTAGATTTCTCCACTCGATCTCGACTACCAAAGTGTTCCCACTTATAGTCTGTAAGGGAGGAAGTTGGCGCATCAGTAGCTTCTTCTGCTTGGATTTCATCACCGTCGTCGACATCGAAATACTCGTCTTCTTCCTCGCTGTAATCATTATCGTAATTGTCGTCGTCGTTCTGAAAAAATAAAAATAAATCGTAAGAAATTTTATCGAATGAACGAATTTATTGGATATGTCGCAAGTGCTATTTTTTCTATTTATTACAATAAATATAAATAAATGAAGAGTGATATAATGTTCCTAAACGAATTATAAAATTACGCGTAGAGAATCAAAGCTTGTACTAAGAGTGGCTAGCGTTAAACTAAAATGAATAGAAAAACCGAGCACTGTGTCAAATATATAGAAAATAGCTTCATCGGTGCCTTTGTAAATGCGAGTCAAATTTATAAGCTTCCTTGAAATTCCGTCGATTTTTACAAGTTCTAATAATAGTAGTATAATTTTCTTCTGAGTCTAATCATGTGTTCCTTGGAATAATCAATGTTTGGCAGTATGAACAACGATCCTTGATTATGACGTCTACCATCAGAAGAAAATTATAATATTATATTCTTCTTTAATGGGAAAACTTCGGAATTCGATATCATTGTATTTTATATTTATTTCAACTTCTTGATTATTAATCTGTAAATATTAAATAATCAATAATATTTGTCTGGGTGGCACTGGTCTAGTTAGTGTCGACTCCTAGACTACTTTGAAACGTGGCGTTTTCCGCCTTAATTCTATCGAATGTTATAAAATCAATATTATTATTTTTCAGTAAAACTACCAGGTGTACCGGAAAGTTATTACCGGTTTTTTAGAAAAAAAAACTACATAATTTTTAAGAAAATGGAAAAATTTACTTATTTAAAACCTACACATCTTGCTCATCTTTCAAGTAATTTATGAATGCCATCCCAAAAAAACTGTTTGTCCTTTGAGCAAAACCATTCATCGAGCCATCTTTTAACTTCGTCGAAATTGGCGAAGTGCTGCTTTGCAAGCGCGTGTTCCATTGTTGTAAAAAGATGATATTCGGACGAGGCAAGATTTGAAGAGTACGGCGGGTGCGATATTATATCTCATCCAAGTACTTTCAAACGCTTCCTTGACCGGTTTTGCTGCATCGTGCTGTAAAATCACTTTACCGTGTCTTTGGACCCATTCTGGACGTTTTTCTATCAATTCATGGTTCAAATTGATAATTTGTTGTCGGTAGCGATCAGTACTAACTGTTTCACCAGTTTTAACAGTTCGTAATACACCACACCACTCTGGTTCCACCAAATACAGAACATTGTCTTGCGATCAAAACGATTTGGCCTTGGAGTCGATGGCCCGGAGGGTTTTCGAAATAAATCCATTTTTCATTACTCGTCACTATACGATGCAGAAATTACTTTCGATCATATCTTTGAAGCAGCATTTCACAGACGATTTTTCGATTTACCATTTGCCTGTCATTCAAGTGATGTGGCAACTATTTACCCATCTTTTGGATTTTTCCCATTGCTCCTAATCGGTCGCAAATCATTTCTTGGGACACATTTAATGCTTCTGCCAATTATTTTTGAGCTTGGGTTGGATCTTCATCCGACTCTTGCAGTTTCGCATCTTCAAACTTTTTCAGTCTACAAGAACGTTCTTTGTTTTGCACATCGAAATCACCACTTTTAAATTGAGGAAACTACGCTTCAAATGTTTTTATGGTAGCCAGCAAACGATGACTTTCAGCGACTTTTTCATTTTGATTAAATAAGAAAAATATTGCGTGCCGCAAATGCAGTTTTTCAGGCACGAAACTCGCCGTTGTCAAAGAGGTATAAATCTATGATAGTGTTACTATCGCAAAATATAACATGTGTGGCTTTTGAAGCTTGATGTCGGTAGAATAAAATGACATATGTGTCAAACCATAACATTAAATACTTAAGCCTAATTACATCTGTTAGAAAAACTTGTAGTGACTTTCCGGTACACCTGGTATGTTAACATTTGTACTGAGAGACTCTCGTTGTGAAGAATCTGCATTATTACAAATCCATACGCTTTCAAAGCTAGTCTATGAATACTTATTATCTAAATTTATGAAAGATATAGTAAAAAATTTATTTTCATTTGGTTTTAATAAACGCTACTGTACTGCTCAAAAATTAACAGATATCCTACATAATCGACAACAAAAAGTAGTGCCAGTTAGTATAAAAACTACAAATATTTCTATCGACTAGTTTCAAATTATTTAAATAAGCAAACGAATACGCGATGTGTCTTAACATGTTTACGCATGTGTTAAAACGATTGTCGCTGGAATGAATATCAAAATGAAAACATCACGATCTGTCAGATAAAGGCTTGGTGGATCATAGATCAACTGGAAAGTGGAAGGACAGAACAAATAGTTGTTCATGTATTCGTTAAAGAGTAATTTCTAGACTTAGAATTACTTTTTGTAAATTGGAGGTACTTAACGAAGGCAAGGGCAAAGTCGGCTAACATCAACAGTACTAAGAAGTATTGGCTAGTGTAAATCGGGCTCTTAAAGTAATCTAGATTCAAAGAGAGCTTGCTAACTGTCACTGAAAGGCTACCGTCTACGTAAATAATAAGAAATCGTTTGATAGAGGATGAGTTGTATTTCGGGGTCGGCTTTACGAAGTTCATTGATGACTTACAGTAAACAAATGGTTGTATACCAATCGACAGTAACAGTTCTTTGATCTTGTAGAGGAATTGCCACTGAAAGGTTACTGCCTACGCAAATAATAAGAAACCGTTTGCATGGTTTACATACTCGACGACAGTTGGTTAGCATTCCTCTTATTACAGAGAATAAAAGAGCCCGTAGAATGTGGATAAATGAGGATATCGATTGAAGTCATAGATCTAAATTTACATTGCAGCCAGATAGTAGATTTTTTCAGATTTGGCATGCACTTTGCACATCCGGTAACCCACAATTTGTTCGGGGAAAGCCTGAATATGCGTAGGAACACGAGCTCTTCTCGCCCAGAAATATCTGGATGAGATTCTATTATCCATTATGTTCTCATATGCAACAGCAATGAAAGCAGATTTGTTTTTACGAATGAATATGTTCGTCTTCTCTGAGCAGACTTTTGAACAATTGTATTAATGAAGTCGATATAGGGAGAATGGAGTGGTTAGCTAGTTCCTTAGATGTTAATCTAATAAAACAGGTTTCGGATGTTGTGGGAAGACGTCTTGTTGTACTAAATTTGCCATGAAGGTATTACGAACTGCTATCAGGAAGAAATGGGATATGACTTGTCATGAAAGCTTGAACACGTTAATTCAATCCATACTATTGAAACGCTAAAAGTTTTTAAATGTTCGTAGAGGTCATTCACAGTATCTCTTTTCTTTTGTAAGAATTTTGCAATAAAACTTCTGTAAAATTGAATACTCCTGTGTTTTTCCTATACTAAAAATATATAATTTTACACTCTTCCAACATTAAAGCATTAAACATATCCAAATAATTTAAAATACGATGTGTTCAGATACGTTTTCACAAATGTTGTGCCTTATAAGTCTGGGTAGATAATCCTGACAGATTTTTTCTTCGCGCTCTTCAGAATCTTAGACAACTTCCCTTTCTCTCATCCCTTTCTTTTGATTTATATGTAATTGTGTTTCTATATTTGCTATGTTACTCTCTATCCCTCTCTCCTGTCCCTCATTTTTATTCTCTGTCCTGTGACTTGTATATTTTCCAAGTCTTTAAAAGCTTGTTCTTTCCACGGACGTTTAGGTTTGCTTTTTGGTCTGCTTCACTTTGAGTTATTTTCTTTTGTTTATCATGATGGGTAGGCATTTCCTTTTAATTTTTATTAAATTGGTGAAATTTTTATTTTAAGGAACAAAGAAAAACTGTGTTTTTTTTTCACATCTTCTTTGAGTGAGTATAGTGGAATCATTAATCACAAGAAAAACAACTTAAATACAAAAAGCTAACATCCTTGTGAGTAATGAGTCTACTATACTCACTCAACGAAGATGTTTCATTTTTAAAGTTAATTCGAAAAAGACAACAATTTTTCTGAAACACAAGTTCTGAAAGACTCATGTTGGTTTTTATTTGTTAATATCCGAGGCTATATATTGATTGTGCAATGTAAAATTTCTATTTACATTTCAGTTAGTAAAGGTTATAATGAAAGAAGAGTTGTATTTATTTTGTTTTAAATATACATACATGAAAGTAAAAAATAAGTCTATGAATGTAGTAAGTAATGCACTTCCTTAAAATAGTGACGAAGAAAAACAATTTCGTATATTCTCTAGATACTTCTGGTATTAAATTTACGGTCCTTTCTCTATAAAATCTATTTTGATGTGGCTTTGTTTCTATTTTGCAAAATACGAGTTCACTAAAACGCGTAAAAGTAAAGAATAGTGCTACTTTCTAAAAATATTCTATACATGAACACAAATGTATTATCCTTAAGTTTCGTGGAATTTTATGTATTCTTAGCGGGCATCATTAAATAAACTACTAATAGCCTTGAACTTGAGAAATAATTTCTTGCGACGATATGAAATCTAATAACGTTCTCCATTGTTATTTTATAAAGTGGAATGTCGATGTTTGTTCGACGTGGTGCGACAAGAAAGAGGCAATTTCAAGACGAATTAATCCATGAAATCAATGGTTATTGACTGTTTTAACGAAGCGTGGCTGCTTATTCATATTTACACCGGTAGCTGGGCTGTGACTCAGGCACACCATCGGCACTTTGATTTTTACGACCTACACATCGTATCTTCATGCATTTAAAGTATCTTCTTTTTATTCTCTTTCTTGTTTAATTTTAAATAAACAAGACTTTTTAAAGCAACATTAAATTTCTTTTAGTAAGATGTTTAGTCGAGATTATATTAATTTTCTTCTGTCGATCATAATTTGAAATAGATTACATGATTATAGGGCATTAATAATTAAATTATCTACGTTGTAACTAATCGTTATGGTGTCGAGTAAAATTCTAGAAAAAAATATTAGGACGATCATTTGAATAGATATACTACCAGACGTAAATGTTCAACTTTATGCTTTAGAAATTGTTTAGAATGTTACGAATTATTTAATGGGGAAAAAGTATTAAAATCTATTAGATAAAATACTTGAAATGTTCCATCATATATGTAATAACAACCTACAGCTGCACGTAGTTATGCAATAGGGGGTTATTTTATAAAGAAGCCAGTGGCGAACTCAAAGTTAGGAAGGATGTGATCGCGCAAAACACTACATCGTCGTATATAATGTTGATATATTTATATAAAGCGAGTATATTGAAAAGTAAAAATCTTTATGTATTTATTAATAGAGCCGTGCCTGGTTAATTCACAGAGTGAATTTAGAATTTCGCGTCAGGTCGGTGAGAAAAGTGGTATTTGTTGTATTGCCATTTTTGTGTAAGTGTAATAATGTGAGAAGGCTAAGATAATGCTACAATTAGTAGAAAACGAAACGTAAAGTTCATAAAAGAATTTCCAAACCTAAAGTACGATGGCGTAAATATAATATCTTTGTTCTTCCGGGACAAAGTTGTGTGTAAAAAACACATTGAAGCTGCACAAAAACTGGCTTGTGATGACTTTATTTTTGTTTAATTTAGATGTTTATTATTTGTAGTTTACCGATTTCATTACATGCTAAAAACAATTTCGTAAATTCTACGTTATATGCAATCTCAAATGATTATTACCATCTCAAGCAACGTTACAACATCGTAACAAGAATTGAAAACAATATTAAATCGGATTTAAATAATGAAGAAAAGTTTGAATTCGCTTATCATAGTTGTAGCACGAATACTAAAAACTTTTAAAGCAAGTGTCATTGTTACTGGTTACTCTTAAAAAGGCGTGTGGTAACTTAATACGTGGTTTATCTTTTCAGTTTCGCATATAAAACTAGAATAACACAGTAGATAGCTTTTAAAAACTTAACTGTTTTTCGAAGTATTCTCCACAAATATTAATGCAGTTTTACATGCGCTCAAATCAACTCTGGAGACAGTTGTTCCACTCGTTTGTTGGTACGGTCAAAATTGCGTTTTTGAAGGCATCGACTGCTCCTTCTGATGATTGAAACCTTTGACCACGCAGTCCGGTCTTGATTTTGGGAAAGGTAGAGAAATCATTTGGATTTAGGTCCGGACTGTACGGAGAATGGTCTAACAATTCGACGTTTCTATTGCGTTAAAAATTCAATTGTTTTACGTGCTGTGTGCGAACTTGCATTTTCTTGGTGGAGGATGATTTGTAGTTCGGGGTCGGCTTTTCGAAGCTCGTGATGACTTGCAGCAAACAAATGGTTATATACCAATCGACAGTAATAGTTCTTTAATCTTGTAGAGGAATTACTGCTATATGACCTGCTGTCGAAACAAATGTCGCGACCACCTTTTAGAGACCCTTCGAGAACGGATGACTTTTGTCGGCTTTTCTTCACCTTCGAACAACCAAATAGACGACTGGCATTTATTTTCTGGCTCGTACGAGTAAATCCAAGATTCATTACCACTGATAATGTTGTACACGTTTTTGGAGTTTCCGGCGATGAAGCGATCTAGAGTTTTTGACACCAATTTACCCTAGCTGCTTCCTGTCCGGTATCCAGCGGGAAACTAATTCTTTATGCAAAATTTTTTTAATTTAGGTTTTTGAAATCATCAATAATACTTCAATCTGACGATATGTCACATCTTCGTTTATGATCTTGTGCACGGCATCGACGTTTTCCTGAGAGATTGCCTTTATTGGTGCTCCTGCTCTTAGACCATCGCTAAGACTAATCCTTCCACGTCTGAATTCTCCATACTAACGAGAAATTATTGACTGATGTGGTCCTTTTTACCGTAAACAGAAACCAATTCGGCGAGTCATTCTTGTTGAGATAATTGTCTTCGAAAATTATAAAAAAATAATCCGCGAAAATGGTCTCGGTTTAATTACATTTTTCAATTAACTTGCCAACTTTAACAGTTCCTTGTAGCTACAATACTACACATATCGCACTGAAACTTTTGATTTAGGTTAACTAACGATGGAGATTAATTTTTTGTAGGGTAGTTAGAATTTGATTTTTTATAATTTGACTTAAAGAAGCAGCGGCTATTAATGAAAGTTAGGTAGAATTTCTAGGTACCAGAGTTTCGCAGATGTTCAAACATTTACATTTCACTATAATCATAAAAAGAATAATCGAGGTACCAAAAAAATTACTAAATCTTTTTTTCTCAATAGTGAAGTCACTGTAAATACTAAATACTCACACACATTTGAACACTTGCTAAAAAAATTTGTAGACATAATGATAGTGCTTCTACAGATCCCTTATGCAACTTCAAAGATTACGCAAACGTTATATCACTAGGTGTGGAACAGTCGTTTTCTTTGCATAAGAACATTTTCTCATTGCAGCGAACATCGCTCAGTAAAACACTATTGAAGAGTACTGCAGGTGTATGGTCGAGCTGATCCAGTTTGATCTAGCATCCGGCAGATAAATAAAAAAGAATTATCTGCTGATAATGTCGACTTTGTTGTCAAAATACGTATACAGAATACGAAGATTAATGTGGAAAAGGATTATATATCAACCTTAAGTGGTTAAGTTAATCAACCACAGGCTTCATCAAAATTACTTTGATCCACCTTGCATTAAAGAGGCGGGTATATAATTGCGAACGGTAGTATATACAATTAGTTATACATACTTATATACAATTAGTTATACATTTATAGAGGCGTGGTTGAATGTATAAAATGTCTTCATTTTATTCGTAGGTGTATCCGCGCCAGCTTATATGTTGTTATATTCACCTTTCAGAAAATAAATACTTGAGTTACACACACGTACTATAAACAATGACTATGAATACTTAATTTAAAAGGAAAAATGTGCGTATTTCTGAACACACACGTATACGTCATTTATGAAAAGCTAAACATACCAATGGTATTTAAATGAAACCTAATTCTTAGTCTAAACACATGCTCAAAAATATGAGGGAAAATGTTTATCGGAATGTCTTGTTTATTTGAAGCTGTGTGCTCCATAAATGCATGTCTGCTAATGACACTAAAAATAATATATTTTTTAACCTCTAGACAGGCGAATAAATACTGTAATTTGCTGATATTTTCGAATGTTATTATTACTAATATTCTATTGATAGTAACTGAAAACACCTAAGCATCGTAAATGAAATGTATATACAATATCTAGAAAACAGTAATTCAAGAAAACAGTGTTATTCATGAATTCATTTCTGCATTTTATGAATTAATTTAAAATAAGTTCACATTTTATAGTTGTCCTTGTCTTTATTTATTATACATTTTTGCTTTTTTAAATTTTTTTACATTTCTTTTTTTTTATTTACGATTTTCGTCTTCTATAAATATATTTTTGATACTGCAGCATGTAAAGCTTATTGTGTTGAAACTGTTACGGTTGTCTCGACAAGAGCGTGTTCTGCATAATTCTGGATCTACTTTTTATTTCCCAAATAATAGATGTGATCCAATATCTCTTAATCATATAATATACTTGTACGTATATTTTGCGATTTTTAGTTTCCTATTGCAAAGTCCGCACTTACGTTTCTCTTTATACAACTTAGTCTTAATGTAAGTCCTTTTCTTGGTGCATGACCAATCGTTAAACTTATAATAATTCGTAGTTGGTATCTATACCATCTAAAGGTTTGTACTTTTAAGAAGTAGTTTTTTAGCTTTTTTTCTAATATATAAGAATAACCTACCGTGTTATTTTCTTTATTAATATGTGGGCTGTTTTATTCTATAAATTTTATTTTTTTGGGTTTGGGTTTTTGATCATCGTGGATACTAAAACATATGAATTAAGTATTTTGTTATCCCTAATGATCGAAAACAAAAGATCATCTTTATTGGCTTCTTTAATACGAACGAACAATGTTTCTATTATTCTTACTTTCGTGAATATTTCGTTTTTTCGTCGTTAGATATTCGTCAATAGAAGTAGAATCAATACATTTCATTTTTGTGTTATTTTCTTTTCATTTTCTTTATGCTTTCAAAATTTTATTGAGTGCCCAAACTTCCGCGAGCAGTAGTGTAGATCCAAATAACATATCATATCGTTCGGTTAACCATGAAAACATTAATTTACCTAAGAAGCAGGTGATATACACTACCGGCCATAAGTTTAATCGCACTACAGATAATTTTAATTGCAGAAAGAAATAAAATATTTAAGTTAATATATTGAAATTTTATCCAAACTAAAATTATTTTACATATTTGCACGTTATTTAACCGAAGTATTTTGTATAAACGAATGAACGCCTTATTTTCTATTTCAAGAAATAATATTCAGGTAAGAAACATAATGAGGGCGATTATCCCTTACTCGGAATTGTTTATTGCATGGTTTATTACGTGGACGTAATAGCCAGTCTTTACCTGATATTTGCGCGCTTGTAAGGGTATATTTTATGCCTATTACACAGTGAATACCCAGTATTCGCGTTGTTAATGAAGTGTCAGCACGTGCTATCGAGTGAGCGTATTTTTAAATTGTGTTTAAAACATGGCAAGGAGAAAGCAACTAACTCTTGAAGAAAGGGCAAGAATGATTGCTTTGCATGAAACAAAGCTTTCTAATAGAGCAATTGCCCGAAAACTAAAAGTTTCCGAGTATTGTGTTCGTCAAACTATAAAGAGAATGGAAGAAACTGACCAACTCGGGGACCGAAAACGCAGTGGATGGCCGAGGATAACTATTAAAAGACAAGATGAATATCTGAAATTAATGTCCTTGCGCAATCGTCGCCTTACAGCCCCGGAAATAGCAGCATATATACAATATAACCTACACCACGAAGCTATGGTTAGCGTAACAACAACCAAACGCCGATTAGCTGAAGCTAGACTTAGAGGTCGAGTAGCAGTAAAAAAAGCACGTCTGCCTGTACAACATAAACAAAAAAGGTTAGCCTGGGCGAGAACACCTATGTACTGAATCGTCGAAGAATGGAAAGAAGTCTTATGGACAGATGAATCCAAATTTGAAATTTTTGGAAATAAACGCCGTACTTTTGTTCGTCGTCGTGTCGGGGAGAGAATGTTAGATGAATGTATGGTTAAGACAGTGAAATATGGTGGTGGAGATGTGATGGTTTGGGGTTGCTTCGGAGGTGGGTACATCGGAAAATTGGTGCAAATCACAGAAAGAATGACAAAAGAAGTCTATTTGGGTATATTGCAAGAGCATGCTCTTCCCAGCGATGGAGTTAATGGGTCCAGGGCTTGTTTATCAGCAAGATAACGGCCCGAAACACACACTAAAGATTGTAAAAAGGTTTTTCGCCGACCAAACTGAAAGAGGAATCCTTACATTAATGACATGGCCAACCCAAAATCCGGACTGCTATCCGATAGAACTGTTATAGGACTGTTTGGATCCTGAAGTGCGTAAAATACATCCTCATAGCAAGACAGATCTTTGGGGTAAATTGCGGAATGCATGGAACTCTATCGATGAGGAATATCTCGACAGACTAGTTGAACGAATGCCACGTGTTTGTGAAGCCGTGATCGCAACTAGGCGTGGTTACTTTGACGAAAGTAAAATTTAAGCTAACTTATTATAATATTACTTAGATTAATAATGTTAATTGCTTGAATTGAATGTTAATTTAATATTTTATAAAATTTGCCATGAAAATAAACAGTCTCTTTAATATCATTATTACATAAAATTATCTGTAGTGCGATTAAAATTATGGACCGTAATGTAGATAAATAACCATCTTCGAAATAGACAGCAACTTTTGAGAATTGTTTTAATCATGAATTTATTCCAGAAACATTTTATTTGTTTGGTAGGAGTAGAAAATTAAATATTACTTATAATGTCGATATCAAATTTTTTTACTTTTATATTTTATGTAGCTTTAAATAACCAGCAGTTTTCACGAATTCTATTAATGTGGAGTATAGTCGACATGCAATAATGAAATATTTATACTTATTGTCCAGAATCAAATCTGATATTTCACAAAAGAAGAAAATATTTTTTTATATTTTTTTGAATAAAGTTCTGATACGGTTCTGCACTGATGATAGTCGGAAAAGATAATAAGAAATAATGTAAAGTTTATGCATATTGAAGCCCACACAATTCTCGTCCATCAAATAAGGAGAATGCTTTATATAGTCAATCCAACGATCAACAATAATCCAGGATTGTAATGCACATTGGGTACGAACTAGAAAGGCAATCAAAACGCAAAAATCTATAATGAAAAATAATTTTACGTTCGGTACTTCGTCTATGGTTTGTTTAAGGACAGTGTAATTTATCGCAAACCCGCTAGATTATTGTTGCGATTGTAGTGGTGGTTATTTTTCATTCGACCGTTGTTAATTCAAGAAGTGCACGGTGGTCTGACAGTTAATTCAGAGGCGTACGTAGCCCTAGGCGATCGTAAATTACTATAAATTAATGTTATAACGTGATCGGCGTTAGAGGAATGCATTTCTTAATTTTCTACTCGGCAAGAAAATGTATTCGCTGTCTTTATTTATTAAATACATTCCAGAAGTTTTGCGATGTAATTTTATATTGGATATTTTTTGATTGCTGATTACATTTCTTATATGCTTTGCCTAGTAATATAATTTATGTAATACGTAAAATAATGAATTTAATTTGCTAAAGTTGCTAATCGATGTTTGTTTCTGTTTGTCATTAAGATAATCATTAAGACTAAATATTTACAAGCATTTCACATTCACCATATGGATGTATGTATAGATCAGAGTAGAAGATGAGAAGCTGTTATATACAAGCATGTATTTATACTAATGAATGGTTGAAATGATGATTTCCTGAAATATAAATTTCACGACAAATAGAAAGACATTCATACTTTAACATTAATTTGCAAATGTATGAATATATCATTAGGTAGAAAAAGCGTAAGTATATAGAAAATATCTCATTTTTATTTGTTTGATTTATAAAATTAATTAAATAAAGTCATTTTGATTTGTTAATTATGTATTTTAATTTTTTAAATCGTATAGTTGAAGGTGAGAAATATTTTCTATATGTTTAGAAATTGAATGGTTTCTACAAAGAATACATATTTTTCTAATATAATTTGTAAAATATTACATAATTATATGTAGAAAACTAAGGGTTAATTTAATTTTAATAAAATAAATTATTTAAAAAATACATTAGGAAAAGAGATTTTAATATCCTTTTCATTTTCTTGTTTTAACCACTTTCTATTTTTCTTGTTAAACTGATGTAGTTAATTCTTGTTATATGACCGAATCAGTTCAGTTTTTTTTTTAATTCGGATGTTATAGATTCTTGTCTTGTCATACTTGGTGCAGTTTCAAAAAATATTCGTTTCATTTCCTTATGTATACTTCACTTTACGAAGTCATGAAGAGTTACAAAACTAAAACTAAAAAATGTTAGAACGAGTACTGTATGCATCTGTTACAATTTCCTACATAAGTACTTGGAACGAACAATGACTGAATAGAAAATAGATAATTAGCGAAGATTGTCTGTAAGTAAAAATATTGTCGATCTATTATTATACAAAGAGTACTAGGAAAGTTTTGCAATATGACGCAACAATGAATCGTAGGAAGCTGCTTGTTGCTGCATGTTGAGACAAATTCATAGGTGCACAGTAGTCGGCGCGCCATGCCGATGGGCTCAGTTATTCATTAGCAGTGAGAGTGTAAAGTGCTTGCGATGTCATCGTGGTCACGAAATGAGATAAGGGCAGTTTTGCGTTATAATTTCGTGCATGGTTTAAACATAGACCAGTGCTTCGAAGAAATGACTCTTGCACTAAGTGATGTTTGTCCACATCGCACAACTATATTCAGGTCTTTTAGAGAATTTCAAAGGGGAAATTTAACTGTGGGGAATGCTGAGAGGCCGAGAAGGCCGCGAACGTCAGTTACGGAGGAAAATGTTACTACTGTGAGGAAAATACTTGGCGAGGACAGGCGAGTGACCTACCAACAGATAGAGGGTATTTCAGGCCTAAATGCACCAGCAATTCGTTCGATTCTGCATGATCATTTACATGTGAAGAAACTTTGTTCCCTCTGGATGCAGCATTGGCTGACTGAAGAGCAGATGACACGACGTATGACTTGGTGCCGGGAGATGCTAAAAACGTTTAATAAGGGTATGTGAACAACATCATGACAGGTGACGAAACTTGGATGTACTGTTACGATGTGCCAACCAAAGCTCAAAACAAAGTTTGGGTCTTTGATAATGAGGACACACCCGTAGTTGTCAGAAAATCCCGGCCTGTAAAGAAGAAAATGATGTATTTTCAAATCGAGTGGAATTGTGGAACGCGTCGTTTGGTCACACAGAAGAGAGTCGCAGCTAAGTGGTATACTGAACAGTGTCTGCCTAGAGTCATTGGATCTATAAAGAACCTGCGGCTAAAGTCAAGAATGGACACCTGGTGCCTTCATCACGATAATGCTCCAGCTCACCACGTCAAAGCCAGCACCGAATATTTGACCACGATAGGATTGAAACTTCTCAAGCACCTTCCCTACAGTCCAAATCTTGCTCCCTGCGACTTGGCACTATTCCCGCATGTGAAAATGAAGCTAGAAGGGAGGCGGTTTTTCAGTGATGAGAACCCTCTGCGGGCTTGGAACAACGAGTGTGCTTTACTTCCTAGTGAAACTTGACAGAACTGGTTTAAAGATTGGTTTCGGAGGATGGAGAGGTGTATTGAGTGTAGAGGAAATTACTTTGAAAAAATTAAATAAACAAAGCTGTATTCTACTGTCAATATCTCACAATTTCTAATTTATTTTCGAAAATGTTATAAATATACATAATGCTAAAAATATTATTGCTTAAAATAGTAATAAGTTGACTTATGCATATCAAATATGAGGTACGCTGTTTTTCAAGAGTTTTTCAAAACAAATTCTTGAGAATCATTACTGTACGTTAGTCAGCAACGAGGTGACTCATTGCTACCTTGATATCCATCCATTATATTCTATAAATAGCACAGAAACATTTAAAAAGATTGAAGAACTTCAGAATCCTTTAATTCCAAAGTTCACGAAAATGCTTTCAGTACATTTTCCACCAGCTACCTCGTTCTATTTGATTCCAGCAAACAAGGTCCACATAAACGCTCTCAGCACATTCTTCACCAGCTACTTCATCCTATCTGAACATCTCATATCCTATATTATCTATATTAAGTAATACATTTTCAACAAAACCACAATCAGGTAAAAAATCAACAGAAATTTTATAAAAACTGAAATCAACTGACACACAAGATTTAATCACTGAAGGTTGATATATAATCCCTTTCCACATTAATTTTCGTATTCTGTATACGTATTTCGACAACTAAGTTATCATCATCAGCAGATAATTAAACAGTGTCGTACCTAGAAAACTCCTGGAAAAATCTGCACGAAATAAGTGCCGTACACGATCTGTACCGTCGAAAGTCAAACGCACATACAATGTATATTATAACTGCTTCCAGATATGCTCTTTTATATATTTATTATATTTCTCCTTTCTTTCTTTCTAACATCAGGCAGAGCATGATATGAAAAAATAGCTTCTTCGTTTGTTTTCCAATTCTTTGTCATTAGCATTATTTTATTTTTAGAGTATCAGAAGATTATGTCATTGTTTTTCGAAGTATTCTCCACGAAGATTAATGCACTTTTGCATGCTCTCGCACCAAATCTGGAAGCAGTTATAATATGCGCTGTATGTGCGACTTTCGACAATACAGATCGTGTATGGAATTAGTTTCGTGCGGTTTTTTGCAGAAGTTTTCTAGGTGCGACACCGTTTAATATCTGCTGATGATGACAACTTAGCTGTCATAATACGTATACAGAATATGAAAATTAATATGGAACCCTTCAGTGATTAAGTTAATCAACCACAGGCTCCATCGAAATTACCTCCTGAAACGTAGATGACAAAAGAGTAAAGAACTTTGTTCAGAACTGGAAAGTCATTTCATGAAGAAGATGTAGGTGACAATTACACTATAAATTAATCATTCTACAATTTAGTTCTAGTAATCAATAATAAGATCAAGAAAATTTCAAAATACGCAGTAGGTTCTAATGGAATAGCAAAGAGCAGTTATGCTAATACCAGAAATTCATCAGAACTGGTAATTTACGTTACGAAAATTATATAATAAAGGATTGTAAATGATGTAAGGTACAGTACAAGAACGACAAATTCTTGAAATAAGTAATAAGAAGAAACATGTGTTACATATACATACATAGTATCACAGTATCACAAAAGGAAGGCAACAGGAATTTTAACCACATATCTTTAAGCACTTAAAAATGTAGTCAGTAAAATTATGAAATGTTGTGCACAATTAATAAATCAAAAGTAAAGGAACTAAGAGTGTGTACTTTAGTTATGTCATTGGGATCTAATTTAATTGAACAGCCTGACAATAAGAAGATTACAAGAAAATTCTAACGAAAACGAATATTTCTTCTTGCGCAAATCGTTTAGGTTATGTAAACCACACGTGTTATGTTTTACATATACGTACGAATGCATAGTTAACGTTTAATTTTACTGATTGGTGAACTTATTTGTATGTATTGAATATTGAAAAAAAGAGAAAGTTTAGTTTCTTGATTTTCTACTTATTATTTTCACATTATGCAGGTGTTTTGCTTATTTAGAGTTCTTTAAAATAATATTTGCATTTTAAAAAAACGTGATAAAATATTCCAGGCATAAATTAAGATTACGTCACATATTTTTAAAATCTTTTGCTTAGTTTGCTTAACAATAGATGGTAGCTAATGTTGTAGTGACAAATTTTTTAGAATTATAATTTGAGTAGGTGTCTATAAGTTACCTTATTACACTTGCTAAGTTATTACTTATATGTTCATTAGTCAGTTACGTGGTTACACAAAAAATAAAACGGACTATAGGAAAATCCATTAAGTAAAACTTCTCTAGTCGTTCTGTCATGACAGTCTTTTTAAAAGAAATTAGTATTTAAATGCATCTATTTGAGAGATAATATCGTCGGATATGTACCTTTTCTTCTTATACATTTCTGCGATGATTTATTAATATAAATATCTTTAGAAAGATTTCATTTCATCATTTGTGGATCTAGCCGATGTGGAACTTTGAAGTTATAGTCACTAGATGGGACCATTTCTATTAAAGCTCGTTAAATTTGAAGTCAGCAAATTGTTTCGATCAACTGAAGACAATGCTTAACCCTTTGTGAAAAACATACTTAGTAAAGTGTCCCGTATAAATTGTGGGTGTATATGTCCGTTTGACAATTTTTCTTCTATACTAGAGTAAAAGAGCTTTATTTCCAGCAACCGCAATTATTTGGCACGCACTATCCATATAGAAAACTTCGACTGGAAGTATTTAGCTCTTTAAGAGTTAATAATTGTCGTAATTACTAACTACCTTAAAACGGTAGATAATGAATTTTAGTTTTTGTTGCGATAGCGATTTTTATATTATAAGTAACTTTGTTAATTGACCTAATAGTAATCAGCAGGTGTTCTGTGTAGATGAAAGAAAAAAGAAAACTTTTTATTTACACCCAGAAAAATAACTTGCAAACGGTGATAGCATTATTAAATATAATTGTACATATGAGTATTCAAAATCTTTTAGTCAATAAAACTATTAACTCAAGAAAAAAACAACTAAAATTGAATGATAATAAGTATAGATAGAGAAAATAGTAGTAGATTAGACATACATATACTCAACTGGAATAGCATAAATATAAATAGACAAACATTTAAGAGTAGAGGTCTCTAAATATTTGGAGATGAATACTTGATAGAAAAGAATTAGATAAAATTAAAAAGAGCTGAAGAGAAGTAGTTTCGATAGCGGTAAATAAAAAAAGAAAGAGCTTTGTAGAGTACTTATATTGTAGAGTGTAAGGAGTTATTCTATTTTAATGTTTTGCGTTCAAGTTTTATATACTTTCTTGTTTACATACTTTCAAAAATATTTCGACTTCCATTGGAGATTTTGTGTCCCAATGGTCGTTTTTTATCCTGATCTATGATAGTTCAGGGACTCACAGCTAGTGTCTGAGGCTCTATGTAAATCCACAAGGCAAGAAACCATGGGAGCAATAAGCTAGAAATGCGAATGACCCAGGGTTTTCTTCAGATAAAGATAATAAAGCTTGAGAATCAATATCGTAGAAGAAGTGGATACGATGTTCGACGGGTAAACCTGATCAGTAAAGTGGTTCGGAACTTCTGAGACTAAACTGCAGAAGTCGGTGAAACAGGGTCAATATTATATAAGCTAATATCTCTGCAGTCAAAACCAACTTCAACATGCACATACAAAGCAGCCAAGATATTCCGGATTCAGGATAAGACATAAAGATCAGAATAGATATGAAAAGGTCGCATTGGAATAAGATTCATGGTAACTTCAAATAATCTAATCTAATCTATTTCTAATGATAGTATTATTAATATCCACATTATATACTCTTCTTTATCAGTTAAAGGCTGCTCCTCGTCAGTTTAAAGCTGTTTTTTTATCAGTTAGAAGCCGTCCTTGTTATCTCTTGAGCGTTTAAATTTAGCGCGTACTGTGATGCGGTCATGTGGGGAGGTGAAAAAATGTCATTAGTGGACCCCTATGTCAAATGTTATGGGTTTTTGGTTGTGTTTTCTCTTAGCTTATCTACTTCCTTATTTCATTAATGATTCGGTATATTGAAAGATTGCACGAAATAAACTTTTTTTACATTTTCTTACATTCATGGCTCTCCAAGTACACATTATAAGGTAATAACAACAAGGTTATGTTCGGGATAGACTCTTGTGAAATTGTATGAAATTTCATTATAATCTATTAGATTAAAATTACTTGCTTAACAAAATATTAACGACATCTTAACACTAATTTATGTATTCTTGATGCCTAATCTTAATATAATTGGACAAGTTCCCAATTTCACAAAGTTCAATAGAAGCCGCGCGTTTCGGGCTTTCTCTTGTCACTAATAGAAAAAGATACCCATGATGTCATCGAAATATTTAGACGCAATTGACTTAATAGATACTATTAAAAGCTTTCTATTATTTCAATGTTAATATAGACATAAATAACCCGCTAATTTATTTACACATCGTAGATGTATACATACATGCATGTAGTCTTAACGTCTGGTGCTATCGAACTCCGTGGCTCTCAATGATTCAATCCGTCCAATTCAATTTAAGAAGGCATAACATACACTACTTACGCTCGACATTTAAATAGGTGCATCATGTTTAATTGAAGCGAACAAAATTAGACAGCGAAAGCTGTCAGAGAATGGAAAACGAGCTTTCTAGACTTTCCGAGCCGCTTATTAGATTGTTGGAATGATGTCTGGGTGACGTTTAAATTAGGTGCCCTCTGTCGTAATGTACACATTCTGAGTAAGGAATGCGTTTATTACTACAATTGCCCACATCACACGCGTAGCAATAAATTAATTTATATCAGTTGCATTTGTACATGCCAAGCTTGCATAAACATCCACCGTTGTATAACATGTGTACGTTTAGGAAAAAAAGGAAGAAATTAAGAGGAGAGCTCAAATGCATTTTCTTTTAAAAGATACAATCATTGTCGTATTCTTCAATCTTGATATAAATAAACAAATTTATAACTCGTTAAGATTAATTTTGCTAGTGTAATACATCTTTTTTGCTTGCCTTGCACCATTTTCTAAAATTGTTCTATGAAGAAGTCATTTTTAATTGCAATGTAGATGGTCGTGCTTGTCCATATAATAAAGTGTTAAAATACTTAGGTATTTTATTTGATAGAGAGATAACTTTTAGTAGCCATGTATCTACAATCTGTAAAGCTGCTTCTGCAACGCTTGGATTCATAATGCGAAGTTCCTATATTTGGTTAATCCAAAAATTGTCAGATATTTGTATTATTCTTTGATACACTGCAGATTAGATTACGTTTATATAGTTTAGAGGCGTATTTATACGTGACATAAATTGATCTTGAGAGTGTTCAGCGTAGATTTCTCAAATTTTCAAGTTTTAAGGTGAATAGTGTATATCCTTGTAGGGATAGCGATTATCTGTCATTATTGCGTGAACATAACTTGGTTTTACTGGACACTTATCGTGAAATTGGTAGTGTCAATTTCCTTTATGATCTCATTCATAGCAGGATCGATTCTTCATTTGCCCTTCAATTGGTAAATTTCAATGTACAAAGGGTACTAGGAAAGTTTTGCAATATGACGCAACAATGGATCGTAGGAAGCTGCTTGTTGCTGCATGTTGAGATATGTTCATAGTGTATAGTAGCCGCCGCGACATGTCGATAAGCTCAGTTATTCATTAGCAGTGAGAATGTATAGTGCTTGCGATGCTGAATATATTTACATTTTTCTTTGTTAATACCTCTTTCTTCTTAGTGACTCTATGAGATGTAAGGTTAAAGGATGAATCCTTTAGTTAATTTCGATTATGTAGGTGGCCAGATAGTATCTCTGTATGATCGTACCGGTTCTTCTCCAGTACTTTCTTGCAGTGTCGCTTTTCTGCTACAAATATTTGGTTTTGTTGATCATTCCTGGTTTATGCGTTAGCATTTAATAAAAGCTCTTTTCTACTTAGGATGGTAATGGGCGTGGCATCCATCAGATGTCTTTCTGTATACTCTATGTTGCAGTTTTCTCGGCTGCGTGCAGTATACCATTACATCTAGGAACGGTAGTTATCCGACTACTTTTACTTCTAACGTGAACTTTATAGAGGCGCGTTGTCTGTTGATGTGATCGAATATTTCCAGTAGTTTTTCTTTTCCATGTGTCGTCAACGTATCGTAGTCAGCACATCGGTTTCAATTCGCTGGGGTTTCTTCTTAAAAGGCTTCGATAAATACGTTGGCTATCACTGGTGATAGCAGGTTCGTCATTACTGTGTCATTCTTCTGCTTGTAATACATACAATTCCATAGAAAGTACATATATAGTTACAGGCATAGCTGCACGAGATCTATAGTACCAGTTGGTAATCCATATAAGCAGTAATGTAAGTTACTATATGGCATTGAAACTTGCTTGTAACTTATCTGAACTTTCAACTGTAAATCATACAATTTCTAAGTTACTCTATTGAAGGGAATAAATATGGAAATTTGTAGACACACCAATAAATTAAAAAGCGTAAATACTCGTATATAAAGAAAGTTAGTATGTACATAAATACAGTCAAAGTTATGAGAGATATGGGTAATATAAGATAATTAATATAACCTACAAAAACTAATTCGACATAAAATCGGTAGCAGCTATTTAAGAAGAAAAATGGTTTAAATGGTAAGGATTTGCAAAAGGCATGGAAAAAATATATAAACTACGATGACAAAATATAAAAACTGCAATCATTGAAAATTAAAGAGTGAGGGTGGAAGGAGAAACTAATGCGGTAGTGTATAAGAAGATAAAACAAAAAGCTACAACGCAACTATAACAAAGAGGTCTATGGAAGACAACACAAAGAGAAGAATATGCTGAAACGAGGTATTAATAATCTCAAACTAGGAAAAATAGAAAGGTTTAAAGATAAGGAACGAAAGAGAATATATGCTTAGACTTAATAGTCTTTCTGTCGTTGCCTGCATATACACAGAGATGGTATAATCCAATTACATTTATTGCTTTATATATGTATATTCCGTGAGAAGGCAATCAAACTATTCAGATTTTACAACGAGCCGGTTAGAAATAACACAAGCGAATTGGCATGGTGAAGCAAGACGACGATATGAAATTCTAATTGCACGAATGATGCTTTAAACAACTTCATTATTAATTGCAGCGCGTAAAGTTCCATGCACTTCACTCCGAGTATAGAACTGGAGATATTAAAACGCATTCGCGCAGGCATTAAGAGGTACGTATATGTATGTTACGTTTAGTAGGGGCCTTGCTTAGTGTAACTCGTCAACATTAATTATAGGTTCCGAGACAAATTCTTGCTGTTCACGAGTAGATAATAATTTTTTGTCCTGAAAGTTGACATCTGAAGCGTAGTAATATAACCTCAAAAACTTTGACACAAATATTTGCTTTCTTTCTAAATAAATTCATGTTAGGTTTAATTTGAAATTATTATCCGCAGGCTATAATAATCATTATTGGTATAGGCCTAATGACCTCTTTTAATGGTATTAACAACATGATTTATTGTGGAACACAAAACGTTCATACACTACATACTCGTTGTTTGTATATAAAATACCAGAAGTAAAAATAAAAACTAAATGCAAAAAGTTAAGCTTGCGTTGATGAAGAACATCTTATTTATTTAAATCACTGTGGTTATTACTTGTAATTAAGGATAATCTTGTGTTGAAATAATCCTGAATTTTGTGAAGACACAATTTGGTGACACATTTTGTTTTACAAAAATGTTTAAAAATTTTGTCAATATTGATATTTTTTCAGGTGGCAGCACTGAAGAATTTATTTTTTTTACATGTGTGCTTGCCTGTGCCTACTATTTCATCATGAAATGATACATGCTTCAATAACGTTTACAAATTATTCAGATGTTTTATCAAAATTTACAATCGGTCACGGATACTTTAAGTATATTAACTTCAATCTTCAGTAGTTACAATCACAACGTTTCCATGCCAGTGAGATAAAAAGTGCAACGAGTAAAAAGAATATTGCAACTGCACGTTAGAGTGGTCGTGAAGATCCAAATGGATCAATTCCTCGTCGATCTCAGGTATTGAGCGTTTCCATTATCTGCGTTGCAAGTACGGTAACTGACTTAGAGAAATTTGAAAATGAATTTCGAATCTCACTAGAAATTTGTGAATAGGCCGTATTTGGTCTGAAAATCAAGTAGAAGTAACGTATGAAGAAACGTTGAATCTATTTAAATTAACTGTTGGATGTGCATTTCAGGCCGAGGCCGTTGTTGGACCTTTTTCCTCAACGATACTGGGAATCCAACAACTGTGTATGAAACCCGTTATCATTCAATGTTGATTGGATTTTTTGACTCCCATTAGATGCTCTCGACTAGGATGGACGACATACAGTTTCAACAAAACAGTACCACTTACTACATTGCTGATCAAACTACTGAAAGAGAAATTTAGTGAATTCATTATTTCCAGCAATGTTCCATCCCTATGCGATTTAACGCCCCTAGACTTCTGTCTGTGGGATTATGTGAAGTCGTTAGTTTACACTAACAAATTAGCAACATTACACGGTTTGCAGATCAACATCGGAGATTTCAATTAACGAATTGGTCAACTCAACCGTGGAAGATATTTTAATGATGTTTTATTCCATCTGTAATGATATTGATTGTACTTTACATTGGACTTTAAATGATTTTCAATTTATTACGATATTTGTGTCTTATTTTAATTAAATAAAATGATTAAAGTAGTTACAGAATATTTAAAACTGCCAGATATTTAGGCTTATAAAGACTACTGAATTTTATTATAGGGAGTGAAATTTTGAACAAACTTTTTGAAGACATCGTCATCTGTAAACAAACAACTACAAATCGACAAAGAAAAGACAAACGTCGTTCACAGTACTACAAGGGAGATTAGACCCCAAATGAAATAAATGAGTTACTTATATTCTTCTTCAACTTTAATGCATTCGAGTCAACGATACTGGAGTGCCACTATGACATTTTTATAATGATGTACATTAACGATATCAAAGTACTGACTGTTGTTTGCATTTAAAGAATAAATAGAAGTTACTTTTAAAAGCTTGACTTATTACAAAATTGATTTTTTCAATTTGTGTTGTAGAGAGACACAGTACGACTCCTTGCAAGAAGATTGTGAAAACTATCTCCTTCGAATTCCAAAAAAATTATAGCCACTACCTTATCTGCCAATGGAAATGTTTTGGTTTTATTTGGGTTAGAGCTACCACAATATGTCCACTGTTGAGAATACCATTGGAATTCAAAAACATAGTGGTAAAGCCAGGTTTTTTTAAACAGCTCAAATTATCATTTGGCTTTCGTGTTCTTACGTTTTTTATAACAATTCGAGATTCACTTTAGGCTACTTTGCTGACAACATTGACATGCCCAATTCTACGTGTAAAGTGTAATATGTGCGTTCAGTCGATGTTTTGACAATGTTATATCTCTTCGATGTCAAATCTTCAGATAATTAATAAATAAACTGGAGATAGTTCTCAAAACGGTAAATGTAATTCGTGCATAAAATTTATTTTTTTTATAAAAGCATTTTCTTAATTTTTTTTTAGGAAATAAAAATTTATCAAATAACCAGTACGAAGTTGCAAGTAGGAGAGGATTTTGTAATGTAATAGCATCAGTTATAATATTTTCCTTCGAAACAATCTAATTGTTTTAACATCAGCCAGGAAGCGTCTCGCTTCGATTGAGAAGTAACAATCAAGAAGTATGGACTAACGGATATATTATAATACTCAATAACATCTTTGTTAGTCAATAGCGTCGTATTATTTAAAAGGCTTCGTAAATGCCTTTCACTATGTGATTGACTCTGAATTAACTCAAAGACTTTATTTAAAGTTTTTGTGCCAATCTAAAACTTTTGTTTCATTTTAAATGTATCAGTAGCAATACTTTTTAAATTTTGCTTAATTTTTATATACATATGTATGTTAAAATATTATAATATGTACGAAAACACTAAGGCAAACAACTTCGTTCATAAATATCAATGTAGTTTATAAATAAAAAATGAAATGAAAATTAGCGCGATCAGAGATTTTTCGCTTGAGTTGCGCAAGTTGCATGTTTCCAAAGGTTACTTATTTATGTTTGTATACTTCCGACTAAGACGAATATTGTTTGAATACTTACTTACGTAAACATTTACTTTCAAATAATCTTACCCCAAGGTAGATTTATGGTATTGCATTAGTAAAAGTGATTGATGATCAGTTGTGAAGCTGTTGACGTCGTATTTATCAGGCTGTCATCTTAATTCCTTTCTTCTTCCAGTCATTCAATGAGGCCCGTAGTTTACATTACTCGACCTATTAACTGCACTAATTTATTTAATTTTTGTACTAATTGAGCTAATAGTATTTTTAAATGATGTAAGATGTTGATTGCGGTTAATGTATATTGGATCGCTGTCATACTTTGGCCCCAGCGTGAGAAGATATTTAAATAATACCTTTGAATAAAGATGGAAGGTCATTTTTGGATTATCTGGTCGTCCGATTTTAGAAGTATACTTAGTACGTAAGTATATTGGAGATTTCTCGTATTTCGATCCTATTGTAGGAAATATTTGATCAACGCTTTCGAGTCAAGATGCATAGTAGGATCTGAACTAATTTTCATGCTCGAGTATAATTGAATTTAATTTTTTATAGATAACATGGGGAAAATTATAGATTTGTGTAAAGCAACACTAATAGAAATTTGTCCTAGACGTTTACTAGGATGTGAGAGCAATTCTCTAAAATTGTGGTCTGTATCGATGGAGATAGTTGCTCCAAGTATCTACTGTAAAGATAGTAATTCTTAAAATGTAGGGCTAAACTATTATCTGTATGTAGAAGTTATTTGAGGCTACCGCTGAAAAATTTTATCAAATAAAAAAGCAAAGTAATTTTTAGAAAATTTAAAATAGTTATTTGTAGGAATGATCTTGTTTTTCATGTATGTACAATGTTTCCTTAACTTTTCTTTGCAGTAGGCTAAGGTGTTGAGAACGAATCATGATTCGTTAATAACGCCATCTGTTCATAACACGGCGCTTTACCCTTACATAATTAACGAATCATGATTTGTTAATAACACCACAGTTTACCTGATGAGAGTTTGATACTCGGAACTCGTCGTAAACAGGGCGTTATTAACATTTGAATTATTCTCAATCATTCACCTAATGGCAATGGTAGTTCCGATGATATAGTCTTATTTCTTGTTTGTTTAAGTAATTTTACATATCCTTTTATGTAATTAAGTATGAATAGATCGGCTATGTAAGCTGTTGATTTCAATTTCCTGTATTGCTTTATTTAATATTTAATACACTTATTTTTTCGTTTATTTTAAGCAATAAGCAATGAGGTTCTTGAGAAAGTAATTTAGCTTTTTATTGCGAGAGTTATGCTTATATAGTGTTAGTTATATTTTAGTTGACCAACTCCACTCGAAAACCCACTGTTATTGTATATTTTCAGTTCACATTTCAATATTTATTTAAAAGATAAAGTTTATGTGTATTTTTGTGGTTTTGATAATGGGAAAGAAAAAGCAGCATTTTCGACATATTGTTTTTTATTACTCAAAAAGGTAGGAACGTAGTCGAAGCAAAATAAAGCTGTGTGAAGTAAATGGAGAATACATTTTAATAGAATGACTGTGTCAAAACTGATTTGGAAAATTTAGTTCTGGTAATTTTAATGTTAAAGGTGAGCCCAATTCTGGAGGGCTAATTGAAGCGGACGAGGACAAAATAATGGTATTGATTGACTCGAATACGACAAATTGTTATATATTGAATTTCTCAACCTTGACAATTCATAATCATGTGAATCATGACTTGATTTCATATCAAAGATGGATATTTCATATGTTCTCAAAGAAAGAGATTTGCTTCGTCGCATTGACTTCTGTGATCTGCTGCTAAGGCGTGAAGAAAACGATCCATTTCTGAAGTGAATTATAATTTAGGACGAAAAATGTATTATTTACAACAATGTTGAGCCCAAACGACAATGGAGCAGAAACAATGAGCTGGCTTAGAATATTCCGAAAGCCAATATTCTCCTAAAAAATGAAGCTCTAATTTTGGTAGGATTTCAAGGGAATTGCAGAGAATTCTACAAATAATTAGGATTCGGAAATGAGCACCACCAATCGGACAAATCAAGTGATTCCATAAAACAGCAGTGCGAAGTTTTTCATCGCGATAACACCAGGCCTCATACAAGTTTGATGATTCGTCAGAAGCTATTGCAGTTTGAATAGGATGTGCTACCGTAACCACCATATTCCCCAGATTTGGGACACTCTGCCTACATTTAATATCGAGGTTGTCAAAAAATTACTTGAAAAAACAATACATCCCTCACACACAAATATCCGAACGAAAGAACGGAGTTCGTATTTGTCCCGTCAAATCGATAACTATGCTATCACGATGTATATATAGGCAGAATACTTTAAACTTGGCATATGCCATTAGATGATGATTTGAGAATAATTTAAATGTTAATAACACCCTGTTAACGACGCGTTTCGAGGATCAAACTCTCACCAGGTAAACTGCTGTGTTATTAACGAATCGAATTCGTTAATTAAGTAAGGGCAAAGTGCAGTGTTATTAATGAACAGTGTTATTAACGAATCATGATTCGTTCACAATACCGCAATTTACCTGACGAGAGCTTGATACCCGAAACGTGTCGTAAACAGGGTATTATTAACATTCGAATTACTCTTAGACGTTCATCTACGGGCATATGCCAAGTGTTCTGTATATATATGCATCGCAATAACATAGTTATGTATTTGGCAGGATGAATACGAACTTCGTTCTTTTGCTCGGATATTCATATGTTTGGACGAGAGAGGGAAATATTGTTTTTTCATTATTTTTCTGTATCGTAATCGGTACGATAATCCATAGAGAATTAATAACACCGCGGTTTACCTAATGAGAGTTTGATACTTGGAACGCATCGTAAACAGAGCGTTATTAACGTTTGAATTATTCTCAGACGTTCAAGTGCCACCTGCTTAATTTTTTTATAAGTAAAGATCCGAAATATTACAAGTTCGAAATCACGCTACTATCAGAAAGATTGCAAACCATATTGGACTAAAATGGTAAATGTATAATTGAATAAAATACTTCGATACTATAAAAGAATTGCTAATTTCCTTGAAAAAAGAAGAGCGAAATTTCTACTTGAACAACTCAATGAATATATTTATTTCCATATATACAATATATTTACTAATATCTTGTTTTTTTACATCCTTTGCTTTGGATACATTTATATCTTCCTTTTTCTTTTATTTAAATGATATATTTTTCAAAATATTATTAATTTTTTAAAGAGAATAGATCGTTTTCAATAACATTATAGAAACATTAATTTGTAATTTTATTGAGATATTAATTTGTTGCTTGATAATTTTCTAAACCATTAAAAACTAATGATAGTGGCATCCATCAAAAGAAAGTGATTAAACTACTTATTGCAAAACATTCGAGTTTAACAACCTATGTCGTAATATATTCTATTCATTTACAAAGTGGAAACCATCAATTTAATACGTTTCTTAATAAAATACGTATAGAAAAATAATGCTCTCGTTTAGTGTACAGTGTCAGAGTTGATTTATCAAATTTTCATTGCCCGAGGGGTACTTTTACGGCTAATACCTGTAAAGTAGAAAAAATGTAAGTAATGAAGCGTTGATGTTAGTTAAGATATCATTCGGAGAATTGGTCGCCATATTAGGGCATACAACTTAATTTTCTTCAGTGTCGACCGTTACCGACGTTTTGATTGTCTAATAGTGTCGATAAAATTAGACTTGAGAACATCAGGCACGCATAGGAATGAATCTAATACATATACTTTAAATATACGAAGGCTACGATTTAATTATGTGTATTCATTGAGATATGTACCTATATTTTTAGGTCGTTTGGTTTGATTGCTTCCTAATGTCCTTCCATTTCTTCCTGTTCTTGGTGGCGTGTTTTCGATTCCCGACTCCTTTTTCTTTTAGTCTTTCTTAAGTGTCTCTCCTCGTTCTTACTTGTTCTAACTCATTTCTCAAAGTAAGTGCTTTAGTAAATCAAGAGAGAATTTCTTTATACATCTCTTTTGAAACAAAAGCTTTGCTATTCGGTTTTATTACTACTATCGTCAAAATGAAAACAATCCAAAATGATATACCGATTAAAAAGATTATTTTTATTTTAATATATTTTACATTTTTTTAGAATAATTTCTATGAGTTATCTGCTTCTGGGTTTCCGGGCTGGAACCGCGTCACTAGTATATCTGCCGACGTTTCGTACCCATTTGTATGGGACATCTTCAGGGCTGAACTACTGCGCTGAAACTGCCAGCCCGGAAACCCAGAAGCAGATAGCATGGACCACGACCGCGGAAGTCTACGTACCAAATTTTTCTATGAGTTGTTAGTAATAATGTGTATATTGTATATATGAATATGATATTGGGATATTATTGGACTATGTATGAAAATATTTCGGAAAATCTTTAGAACGAGACAAGAAAACTGTGTTTCCGTATTTATTTTTCTAATAGTCTCCTTTCAGCTTTTCACATTAAGTCCAATATTTTTCACGACCTTCAGTTCTTCAAAAAGTAGGAACTATTTAAACTTTCGAAATATTCATTTACAGTTTCGATGATTTGGTATTCGATTAGAATTTCTTTTCATTCAATTATTCTTCAGGTTTAAGAACAGGAAGAAATTATAATTCGTGTAGTTTCGTCATTGCAATTGTTGACTTTTGAGACAAGTATTGTCCTAGTCGTACAAGACTATTTCTTTACCAAATGAGGACTTTTAACTGCATAATACTCGACTGTTTTTGGCTGCCGGTGTTGTAAGAAATTAATAAAAATTATTTCTGGGAAGCCTCAAAAGATAGCAGCCATCACTTTTCCAAGATCAAGACTGCTCTTTGGTCTACGAAGTGTAATGATGTATAAATGTTTGATTAAATGTTATAAAACCCCACAAAAATCGGTTTAATCACGTTTGAACATGTCTAAATAAAGATGTGGAATGTTCTTGATGAATTCTCAGCGGACTCGACACCCATCTAGTACTAAGCTTTCAACATTTAGGCAAGAGACATACAAAATGCGTAATGTTTCTGTTATCTCTCTAAAATTCATTTGGTGATAATTCAGCACTATACCGAGGATCTTTTCAATTGTATCTTCATCGATAGCTGTTTTTGGTCTGCCAGAAAGTGATGTAATATCTATGCCTATTTTACCTGGTTTAAATTCTGAAACCCAGTTTCCAACCGTTGGTTGCATATGAAAAAGAAGACTTGCATGAATTACGTTTTTATTTATTTAGCACTTATACCTTTTAAAAAGAAATGCTTTATCACTGCGCGAAATTCGTTTTCATTCATAATTAAAAAATGTACGAATTGTTTACTTGAATCGATAGTAACGGCATGCGTTTACCCACAATCTGTTCGAAAATTTGGCAGTAATTATATAAACAATGGCGCTTTTAGCTAATTAGTATGTCATCTTCGAGTTTGTTCTAGAAGAATTCCGATATATCCTCGTATAGTCCTCGAGTAATTTTTACTTGAAATTATTTTTAGTGTAAGCGAATTAAGGTTAGTTGAAGTGACCATGAAACCGATCTTAATGTGACATTTTCAAATTTACGGATGTCCTCATGTCTATCCAAAGTTTCTTGGCTTTTCGTAAATATCTGTTGAAGACCTTGACGTTGGCTCTTTTAGTTTCTATGTAACTTTGACTCCGTTTCTTCAGCTTTTGTATTTTAGCCTTAGAAATTGCAAACCATAGTGTTCACTCTCATAACTTTATGTATCTTTTGTCACTGTAGATAACCTTGATTCATTCTTCTTACTAGTTTGTTTTTCTCACGGAGGTTTCCTACCTTGTCGCTTTAAAACCTGTCGCAACTCCTTTCTACTTTTTTTTATAGTTTAGAGTTTTGATCTGCACCTTTTCCACGCTGTTTTCATAAGAAATAAAGGAAATAATGAAAGTCTCGTTTGACTAAGTACAAAACTGTCAAAAAACTTTTGTTCTCCCTCTCCTACATTAAATGTATTTTAAATTTAAAACAGCAATTGCTTTGCGCACTCCCCGATCTGTGTATTTCATTTTGTATTCTTCATCCACCTGAGGAAGTCATTATCTTGTGAAACATATTGCTGTGATATGCTCATTAAGCTTTTACTTACCCTGGTGCTTATTGAGGAAGTAGACACAAATTTCGAGAATAAAATACATTACGAAATGAATATTTATGCACAACGTTAAAATAAATGAAACAATTGATTACAATACATAAATTATAATTTATTAAATTCAACTTGATTAAATAACTACCTAAGCAAAGCATTTAAATCTTTTAAATTAAGTAACAAGAAATTATTACACATGCGAAAGAAAATTATATAATTTCCAAAATAAAACGTTTAAGCTTTTAAAAAATAATAAATTTTTGAATTAAATTTTTTACTAAATTTGTACTTTTTAAAGTACTTTAAATAAAAGTCTTAATTTGCTTATGTCATCTAGCGGATATACTTTCTACTCCATTTGGTATTATATCTCTATTGGAATATCTTTCACAATACCTGTAATATGATCTATATCGGTCCCTTAACTTCTATTGATATTTTATTTACAAACGAATTAATTATTTACAAATCGATATATAATTAGAAATAATATTGGCTTTCAATATAATAATATTGAAAGGCAAAACGCACTCTGTGTCCAACGGTACAGATCGTGTGCGGAATTTGTTTTCGTGCGGGTATTTTTGCCGTAGTTTTCCAGGTGTGACGCTGTTTAATTATCTGCTGATGATGACAACTTAGTTGTTGAAACACATATACAGAATATGAAAGTTAATGTAGAAATGGGTTACACATTAACCTTTAGTGATTAAGTTAATCAACTACGAGCTCCATCAAAATTACCATTTGTGTTTTTATTAGCTTAGCGATAATGAAGTTTCAACTCTCTGGCCAATTATTAATCTATAAATTTAAGTATGAAAGTCAAAAATCCAAGAGAAATTCAGTTTGAAAACAAGTGCAATATGATGGAGGGTATCGAAGGCCATTGCGAAATCGGTATATATCACATCCATTTCTTGTTGACTGTCCATATAATTTCTAATAAATTGTGCTAATTCAATTAAATTAGTGAGAGTACAACGGACCTGCTACTATAAATCCATACTGGTTTAGAGAAATGTATAACCGAACACAGGCGATACTCTTAACTATAGATATATGTATCTTTCTATGACAATGTAATAAAGGTAACATTATTTATCTACTGCGTGCGTTTCTTTTTTTTGTGGGAAAATATGTGCTTAGATTTTTTAAGGACTCATTGTGCGCCATATAGGAGCTTTCGTTTGTGTATTCTTGGGCGCATGTAGTCTTAATACTTGACGTGGTATATTCGCTTGAATAATTTATGTAAAAAAACAATCGCATTCCTTTTGGCTACGCCCATCATTCAAGTTCACACAACTTTATTTATTAATCACTCTTTGGACTAATTCGAAAGTAACTGTTTATTCTCTGCGCTTATATTACATGCCTGTAATGTGCACGTATGTTATAGGCTTGCAATACATGGACATATTTTCAATTTGATGTCGTGTTGATAAATAAGACACAGTTCACGGTTCACATACCCATTTGTGTTAATAAATGTTCAAACACACACGGATTGATTTATTATTACTGGCCGTCATAGAGTGCTTTGACAAATAATAAAAATTATAAGAATAATTGTATATGTTCTGAGCTTGGCATTTCAATTTCTGTTTCACGACAAAAATTAACGAACGAATTTATTTCTACACGATTTGAAAATTTCTCGCTTTACAGCTTGCAGTAAGCGCAACATAAAAGTGATGTAAATTAATGTACTAGTCATTTAGCTTTTCTAATCCTTGATGTTTCGCTATTAGTTATTCATTCGCTCTGCTTTCTTGCCTTGATTTTTGCTGCTTGTTTGTGTTATTTAACAAACTGCGGCCTGTAGAAAATGATATGTAAGTACGATGCAAATTAATGGCAGTTCTACATAAATAGTAATAAATTAATTCGTCATTTGTTTCAGTTCTTTTGTATACGCAAGTTGTGTATCTATTTGTTCATCCTTTCATGTTTTCCGACGTTTTTCTGTTCGGGTTTTCTTTGAAGTCATTATACTTTATCTTTAATTTTTCTGAATATCGTAACATTAATTCGAACAAATTAATATAAATATCAATGGTTACGAAAGATTACTAATACATTCCATTCTGAGTGTCTTGCTTTGTTTTTGCTAGTATTCATCTTACTGATATTATTTCTTTCTACTAATCATTTTTATGATTATTTATTCTGTTTATTATAAAAGAAATTTTATTAGAGATTATGGGAAAAATGTTCAATTTAGCATTGGTATAATTAGGTTTCATTTATTGTTCCATTATACTTTTCATATATATTTGACTTTAATCATTACTTTGGTGTGAACTAGAAAAAAATCTAATCTACCTAAACGCGAAGGAAGCAACTAATTTTGTGTGACCCAGTAACGTTTAATAGTAACAACATTATTCTACCTATGCGAAAAAATTTGGCTTCAATTTATGTATCAACGCTTTATAAAGTGTTTCACAACAAAAAATAAGTTTTGTGAAATTATAATATAGTAATCTTATCAAAATTTTGACAAAGAAACGGAAACTATTAACGTCCAGTGTGTGGGGCGAGGCTTCGCCATATTTTAAAGAAAGATAATGGTCTATACAGTTTCGGTGGGGTTGAAACTAAAAACAGTTTCGTTGAGGTCGAAGCTATTTAAAATGACCTATTGTCTTTTGGGACCAAACAATAGTTTTTCATATTGTATACATGAGACAGGGACTACAATAATAGCAGTCGCAATGGTAATACGTTAACAAAAGTACGATCATTGACTTTTGTGATAGCTCAGGTTTGTCCTGCAAAAGAGGCCTCCTTCTTCATGATAAAGTTCGAGTTCATAAAACAACCAAAGTTTAACTCATCCTTCGCGAGTGTAATGTCTTTGAGCTGGGATTGATTCCATCCGACTTCTTTTAATTTATAAATTCGAAAAAGCACCCCAGAGAATATCATTCTGCGAACGATAACCTTTTGAAAAAGAAGATTAATCGCCTATTTTGATGACCAGCAGGAATCATTTTTTTCCGCTAGAATAAAGGCCTAGCAGGACAAGTGGCGCAAGTGCATTGAAGTTAAGGGACATACGTTGAAAAATAAAATTATTAAAAATATTGTAAATCTTTTGTTCAATTCTTCGGTAGAAAAGTTTTCTGGTTCACCACCTATGTGAGACTGGAATTGTGTAAAAAAAATTGCATTATCTATATTTAATTTAGGAATACGGGGAATATCTCGAAAGTTCTGGGAATTGTATTATTATTTATTTAATTTATTAATATTCATCTATATACTTTCTTGTAATTATATTGTAGCTTCTTTATAATTGAATACACTTCTTACAGTGCGAAATTAGTTTTGTAAGACTATCATCGAAAACTTGTTGGGAGTTCCTTTCATACTCAAGTTTATAGCTCTTTTTACGTCAATGTTCGCGGTTAAAGTTGGTAATCCATATTTTACCAATTGTTATTATTCGTTGCCAAAAGAAGTCGCCAGACAAGAGTCGGATCTGTACACTTTTTGTTTTGGTTCCAGCAGCCGAAGTACCAAATGAGTTAAGAAGACCTTGCTTACATTTAAATGTTCGTCCAGAATATCATGAACTTCACATATACTAATGTATATATTTGCATTAGGCTCACAAATAATTATTCGTTTGTTGTTCTTCAAGCGGTTCTTCATAACCA
This sequence comes from Dermolepida albohirtum, assembly GCA_031893035.1. NCBI lineage: Eukaryota > Metazoa > Arthropoda > Insecta > Coleoptera > Scarabaeidae > Dermolepida > Dermolepida albohirtum. Next base: position 111,400 of record JAVIWB010001894.1, on the reverse strand, counting down.
CTATCATTTAATGCAGCGTTTGGACGTGCGCTACATAGATAATTTTTTAGGGATACTGTATCAGCTTTAAATTGATTAATTAAATGATGAACAATACTTTTCGACTCTGTGACATGTCAAGTACTCAACAAGTCCGTTGAACGATTTCGGATGTTTTAATCCTTACTTATATAGAGAGGAAATAACAGTTCTGTGAGAATTTACAGCGTTTTTCATAGTGGTTAAATTAGCAGTTGAAAACATACCTGTATTTTCTAAACGGCTGAAGTTTATTAAGCGACGTTAGTCCAATATCGTTGGAAAATATCTGTCATTTATTGTATCTGAAAGTGTTAGTCATTTGCATTGTATTATTCAGTAGTTTTCTCATTACTTACTACTCCAATTTATACTTATCTAATATACATGGACACCAAGCTCAAGAAAGATCACATTGTCGAAGAGCGAAAACAGAAAGATATCTGGATAAAGCTATGAGCATGTGTCAGTAAATCTAATGTAACCATAACACTGAGAAGTCTGTAAAAAACTACGTAGGATGGGTGTACATATCACGGTATTACATATCAAACCAAATCTTCAAGGTAACTTATAAGTGCCATATATTAAAGACGTATTCAAAGAAATTAGTATAAAGCCACATGACAAGCTGGAAAATCATCATAATAACCTATTAGACTGTCTATTAGAACTACAAAGACTAAAAAGAAGGTGGTCGGCAAACTAGCAAGAGACAAGGGAGACTTATTGGGAGAGTCTTCATCATATCATCAGGACAGTGTAGCTCTTAAGTAAACTCATTAACATAGTGTTATTGTAATTCTGATTGCTAATTGTCTAATAAACAAGACGAAAATGTTTATGGAAATCGTAATTGTATTTTTAGTTTCCAAGTTTTATACTTACGATGAGTACATTGATTCTGTATCTTATGAGCAATTGAAAATGTAAACCACTGAACGAAAAGAACTTCTAAAGACAAATGTTGTATATATCCTTAAAATTAAACTGCAATAAGCGAATACTAATAATTGAATATTAACTACTACCAACCAGATCATTAGTTATAAAATAAAATGTGTACGTAGATTTTAAAATATCAAAGAAAGATATTCTTCTTTGATGAATGAAGGCCCAAAAACTTGGATTATATAAGCATTACATAGAAAGTTTTCAGATAAATTAATGGAATTATGCTTTAGAAAAGAGACACATTGAAGTAAGATTAATAAAGATTAGTGTATAGATAGATTAGCAAAAATAGCATAACTTCATTAATTACCCGTATCTCTATTGTATGTGTTGGTACTTTTTGGTAATGTTTTAAACGTAGCCGAATATTCTTTCAGGTGTTGCTGTTTAAGGTCATTGTCTACTCATCCATTATAATTGGTATCTCATATCCTCAAGGACAGAGATTTACTCTTTTACATAAATGTATGTGACTTCCTATTAAAAAGAAGACGAAAGTAAAAAAAATGATTCATTTCTGAAGCGTATCATATCCGGTGACGGAAAATAGATTGTTTCGAAAGTCGATATTCTTAATGGGATTTGAAGGGAATTGTTTTTTTGAGCTTCTCAATTGGAAAAATTAGGTGAATCCATGAAATAGAAGCAGTCAAAACCGAAAATGTATAGTTTTCCACCACGATAACGTCAGGTCTCATACAAGTTTAGCGGTTCGGCAGAAATATGTATTTAGTTAATAACTCAGATGGAATGCTCTTTCGTACCCACCTGATTTTCCAGATTTGACACTCTTTGATTACCACTTACTCCTTTCTTTACAGAACTCTTTAGATGAAGACACATTAAATGTCAATAAAGACGTTAAAGACACAGGGTCCAATTCTTTTTAAGTATATTGCTACTATTTGAAAGATGGCAAAATGTTTTAGACCATTCGAGTCAACATATAATTGAATTAAATACTTATGAATATAGTTTTCTCTTCCTGGTTTTATAAACTGTCTTTGAACTTATTTGACTAATCACATCGGCTTTGTCCCTTTTTTTATTGATTTTCATACTAATTTTTCTAGGACCCTCTTTTCATATTTCTAGATTTTTATTTTTGAATTCTTCACGTTTTAGAAGAAATGAAAAAATATATGATTTTAGATGATAATTCCTTGAGAATTAAAGTAACTTAAATTTATGGTATAATAAGTCGGTCGTTGATTTATAGAAATAGTTGCATTTATTTTTTTTAATAGCTCTTATAAAATGGCTTTAAAATTTCTATTTTTTTCATAAGCATATGATCTAATACTGCGATTATTTTTCCTTGAAAATACTAAATAGAAATGAGCCTATAGAATTCTCTTGGCTCTTAAAGCGTGGTTGATCGTTTGATCGTTGTGAACTGTGTATATTATTTCTCGACCTCGATTGAAGTTCTTGTAACTTTCTTTAACTAATTCAAACGTACACTATTCCATTTTTGTAAACACAAAAGATAATTTTGTAAAATCTCCTAAAAAGTTTACAGATTCTATCCATTCTATTAGAGAAATCGACGCATAGATCTGACATCAATTAACGCATTTTCATTGTATAACACTGACAATTAGACAACCGCAGCTATCTTTACGACTTTCTTTAACAGAACTCAATGCACTTACTTTCTTAACGTCCAATTATTTTTTTTCGTGAAAATTTTAATTAGTGAATAGTCTTTCCGTTTCATAAAATTTTATGACTTGATCGCTGCATTTATATTTTTCCGAGTATGTGTAATTTTAGTCTCGTTTGATCAAATCCACTTTAGTGCATGTACGTATATCTACCTTTATCGCACCGGTATTAAACACATTTTATGGCGTATGGTAAATAGGTGCATGACATTTATAAGTGTGTGTTTATTTACATAACGACGTTATGAAATCGTTCATTAAAATTTAAATACATAATTGCAATATGAAAATGAGATTTTTGTGTCGTTTGGAAGGGAAGATTATGCACAAGCGTACCATGGGTTCAGAATTGGTTAATAATAATAATATAATAATAATAATAATAATAAACTATAGTAAATACATTAAAAACGAAATTACATGGTAGAAATATGTAGACATTGTCAAAAAACACCAGAAACAATTAAGATATCACAAAGTTAGCACAAACAGAATATGTATATGTATGTATGTGTAACGCGACATGACAATATCTGTAAAATAATACATAAAGGTCTTGTTAAAAATACAAATTAATCGATACAATGGAGCTGTAGTATAAATAGTTTCAGAAAATCAAAAGTTACGAGGGTAGTTTGACAAGTAGTGAGAATGGAAAAGAAAAACGAATTTTTTAAATACAAAATAATTTTTATTTTTCAATATATTCTCCTAAAAGAGCAATAAATTTATTCCAACGGTGCTCCAATACCCTTACGCCATCTCTAAAATGCGATTCTGGAAGGCTTGCAAAATACTCATTTACGAAGATGATAAGCTCGTCGTTAGACGAAAATTTCTTTCCGGTACTAATTGGAAATGCAACTCGTGGATTTTGGACATCGCAACTGTGCTGGTATGCGAGGGAGCGTCGTCTTGGTGAAACAGAAACTTTTTCTTTGCCATTCCTGGCCGTTTAGCACGAATCTCAACATTTAATTTTTGTAGGAGTTCTGCATAATATTGTCCGTTTATTGTGGCACTTTTCTGAAGGTAATCAATGAGCAAAATGCCTTTTGAATCCCAAAAAATTGATGCCATCACCTTGTTTGCCGATAAAGTGGTTTTCGCTTTCTTTGGAGGTGCAGAACCACGTTCTAACCATTGTTTCGACTGATATTTAGTTTCGGGTGTACTGTAGTGTATCCAAGTTTCATCGCAAGTAACAAATTGCCTACAAAAATAAACCGGATTCCGCTTATAAAGGTCCAAACACTCATTGGAAATGCGCAAACGAGTGAACTTTTAATCAGTCGTAAGCAATCGCGGCATCCATCTTGCCGAAACCTTGGAAAGGCCCAATTCTTTCGTTAAAATGTAGTGTACTCGTTCTGTTGAAATGTTTACCATGTCTGCTATCTCTAAACTAATCAACTGATTTATCTAAATATCGGAATGTAAACTTATAAATAGGCAACCTAAATTACAGTGCATTTGTTTTACCAATTAGAGCTCCACCTATGTGTCATTCTCACTACTTGTTAAACTATCCTCGTAAATTATACTGGAACTGAAACATTCTCACGGATTACATGGTAACATATATAGAGCAGACATTACATTGTATTAACCCATAAAAATACTAAACAGACATACCTAATTGACGCTTGTACGTTTAACATCCATAGCCTTCAGCAAAAACATACAGAGAAACGCAATAAATATATCCCTCTAGCAGAAGAAACACTGCAACTATGATATGAGAAGCAAGTCGAAATTATATCAATTATAATTTCTACCACTGCAGTATTTCCAAAACAACTCCATAAAGTCTTAAAGAACTTAATCTTAATCCAGAAGATTTCTAAATATACAATAAGCGATAGTCATTTCCATTTAAAAACAGAGATAACAATAATAATAATAATAATCGTAATACTCCTAAGGTATAAAGCCTCACAAAACTTGAATTGATTTACCGTTTTGTGATATACAGCAGCATTTCAATATAATACCACGCACATTTCGAGCCCAAACCCATAATGGGTTGAGTGAAGAGTTTCGCGGCGTTAGGATGAGGAAGTGAGTGAAATCTACGATATAATAATAATAACTTCGGCGTAATTAAGTGGACCACCACAGAGTAAGAAGAGTTGAATCGTCTCTATAAAGCTAGGTTTACAAAACGAATGCGGCATTATGCCTGCATAGAATGAATTACTATAGCCAGAAAAGGAAACAAAAGTATGTTAGATATACCAATATTACACAACACATAAATACTAAATCTTAAATCTCTCTTTAGCAGACAATAAATATACACCATTAAATCCAAAACGTAGAAACGTAGAAGAAAAATTGAAATAATGAGAGACATGGTCCGGAAAAACACTACACAGGTCTCATTACAATATCATACAAGACAAACAGAGTTATCATAACAATGGCTAAAAATGGGATAATTATTTTCAGAAGCAGAAAAAACATTAAAAATTTATACTCAAATATCAACTTATAAAAACTAACATAGACAACAAAGACGCCTCTGAAAGTATTCTAGCAATTAATGATTGAAGCATTATATTGGTGCAGGACAGTACACACAGAGAGACAAATTACGAGTAACAGGGAAGACATTACATTTTTTGATAAAAAAACAAAGAACAACTTACATAAACAAGAAACGTAGTAAAATATACACCACTTGTATTCGAATTAAGAGTTTTGGAATCAAGAGCTAGTAACAATAGTGCCGATAGTGATATCGGTAACAGATATTACAACAAAACATTTGCCAGTTACATAAAAACTCTATAAATAAGTCCACATACACAAGCGCAACATACAAAAAAATGCGGCAGTCATTATAAAAACGGCAGCAATAGTCAGAATATTTCTCAATCAACAACAGAAGATCTCATAACCTAGTTAATATCTGTTATTCGATCAACACAATTGCGGCAATGATAACCTCCAATGGGCACAGAAAAGATTATAAAACTTATAGTAAGTAAACGGTATTTTCTACAAGTCTGTTATGTATCACAAAACGTGATGAATAACAAGTCATACATATCCGAGATACATACATACATATATAGTTGGAACTCAACCTCATACATACATGTTGAGTGAAAAGTTTCCAGGCGTTATGCTATGGAATTGCGAGAAAAATTTACGCCATGATAATAATATTCTTTATTTCCAACATATGCCATTTGTAGGAAGTAATAAAATAAAATGTTTTCCACAGTAGTTTAACAAAATATGAAATAAAGAAATTAAAGAATATTCCGCCCCATATCAACTAAATATATCAGAATATAGCCTCTGGCGAACTCAATTACATGACAAAAATAATGAAGGGAATATACAGCACATACAAAGATAAATAAAAATAAACTAACCCTTAGATATATCAATAGAGCTTAAATGTGTGATTAAATAAAATTAACATTAAATAAGATAAAGGAAATACGTTCAAAATAATCAAAAATTAATGCTATCTACGAAAATATGACAAATATGTTAAAAGAATTCTCCTGATTTCTTCTGGAAGCAAGAAAAAATAACTTTTTTGGGAAAAATGTATTTATTTTTCTGCATAATATTCTTTCAGCTCTATGCATTTAGTTCAACACCTTTCAACACTTTGCAATCCTTTAAAAAAATAGAAACTTTCTAAACCTTCGAAATATCCATTTACAGCTTCGATGATTTCAGTATTTCAGAAGAATTTTTTACCAATAATTTCTTCAAGTTTTGGAACAGGAAGAAATCCAAAGGGTTAAGTGTAGTGTGTGCGGTACGTGTTCATTTAACTGGAATGTGTGTCTCAATTGCACTTGTAGGACGGGATATCTTGGTAGCACAAGATATTTTTTTCATCAAATGAGGCCTTTTAACTTTGATTTTTTTCCTCAATCTGTCTAATAACGACACATAATATTCACCAGTTATTGCTTTCCTATGTTTCAAGTAATCAATAAACAATATTCTTGGGAAATCTTAAAAGACGGTAGCCACTCTCTTTTCCAACAGGCGAAGTTATCTTAGTTTTTTTTTTGGAGTTGGATCACCACGTTTTGTCCACTGCTTTGACGTTTTACAAATACTACAAAACGTCGCCAAAATTTATTTTCATTACGTTTATACATGTCTAACATGTCTAGATATTGTTGGGAAATAGTCATTCTTACTCACTTTTTAAATGTCGAAAAGGCATTTCTCACATAGACTTAATTTTGTAATAATTACGAATGGAGGTAACACAATACGGCAACGCTTCATTCCGACTGACCATATTCCCCCCTCTACCTTTCCTCCCTATGTCGCTCTATATAAATCCACATATATTAGATATAAAAGGTGATTGCTTATTCATTATGATAATAATATTTAAATTTATATTAAAAATATGTATGTAACTATACAGTTTCTCTTCCCAGTTTAAGTTTTGAACATTGCACTATGTAAAATGATACACGTGAATAAAATATTGTCGATTAATCAAAAGAATTTACTATTTTAATAATTATATATTACTATAAAATGCTTGATAAATTATTTTAATATTTTAACGGGAAATGTATTTTGCTTTGAAGCAATAATGTTATTTTGGAGAGGTCAAACGTATTATATTCAAACAATTAATCAAAATATTATTACCATAAATCTTATTTATGCTATGTCAATTCAGTTAATACGATCATTATGTCTTTTTTTGCAGATTAATTTCCATAACTGATTGCTAATCTCATTAATCTAAGACGAGAAAACGACGAGCTAGAAAATTGGCGTTTAAAATTTGATAATGATTTATGCGATTCATTGGTGTCTACTTATCATTCATTCAGTATAAAGGTTGTTACTTCTTTTTATATACAAGTTTGTATATAAGTATACAGATATCTATACATCGATACTAATTGGAATGCGTATATTTATTTCCGTTTCATTTAGTAATAATAACTAGTAAACATCGTTTAATTAAAATGGTATTTGCCAAGGTCCTTGAAATCTGTGTCGTTTGTATCATATTTCATCCTGTTTACCATCTTATTGACAATTAATATACAGGCTGTTTTTAAAATTGGTCTCAAGATACTTTGATGATATATCAATATTATAGTGTTACTAATAAAAATAAGGATTCAAAGCAAATAGACCATGAAATAAAAAGACATATACATATTTTATACACTTAGACTAAGAGAATTACTTTGGGAAAATACATAATTTGTTTCATGTGTAAGAAGAATAAATATAAATATATAAAGTACAAGCAATCGTTCATACGATACATTTCATGCGAATAAGGACTTTTCAAACACCATACCTGAGATCATAGCAAAAGTTATACATAAAATTAATTTTATTAATAATTTTTTTAAATAATTTATTAAATTTATTTACAACATTTAAAAAAATATGTAATTTATAATATTTTGGCTTTTAAATTCGGACGAAAAAAATACTATCTATTTATTGAACATCAACATCTTCATATAATAGTATACAAATGCAATAAACTAGAAAAAGCTTTCAAAAACTTAAAACGATGAGAGATATGAAAGCCTTAGAACAACGATGAATTAACATCCGATCTCTACTATCAAAAACATATATATCAATACAGAAAATGTTTTTAATATCTATGTCAAAACCCTAGACATTTTATAATAAAAAAAGAGTTAGTTAAAAATGTGTAATTGGCTCCTTAGCATTTATAAAATAATGGATGAAATATCAAAAGAAATAAACAGAAAGTCCTAAAGAATATATCTAGGAAACCTAAGGCACACCAACGAATGTTGACGAATTGTCATATGAAGATGATTTATTAATATTTGCCAACAAAGAAGATAAAATAAAGGAAAAATATGAACTTCAAGTAAATCTGCAAGAGACAGTTACTATGGAAATAACAAATGATAAACAAAAAAAATCATTACAAGTTAATGGTGAAATTAATAAAATTAAAGTATGCTAATTCGTTTAATTTCTAACACTTCTTTCCCATAACATCGAATTAAATGCTCCAATGGACGAGCACACGTCTTTTTATTATTCTTTTTTATAACTCGTGTAGGAATTAGCCACCATCTCGATCTTATCAGTTTTAATGAGTTAAATAGGTTAATTATGTACAAACTAGTTAAAGTATGTTGTTAATAGTGAAAATGAATAGTCTGAATGAATGTCCTCTTATGTCGAGTTTTTCAACTCTTTCGCATCTGTGATATTGAGATATGGTCATATGCTTTCTTTAAGACTATGATAGCTATATGTGTGTCTCATGTCGTCCTCTCATGAGTTCACTGATAGTGTGTAAGTAGGGAAACTAATGTTCCCGACGAACTTGAACTGCAACCCAACTAAGCTTGTTTTATTGAATTCCCATCTTGTGGATTCGTTATTCACTCCATTCTGTCTATAGCAATTTCGTCAATCCAATTCACTATATTTGCTCGAACAAGACGACAATTAACGTTCATAAAAATGGGTACTTCTCTCACTGCTTCTAAATGTGGAAGAACAATCCATTGCAGAAGCTCATGCAGATATCTCTAAGCAATGAGATCTCTATTTTCTATCAAATAAAGGTCAGTGTGTTCCCCAGTACTTATCCCGGTCCATATCGTTACCACCATTCTCATAGTGAAACTTTTTCGGATATATGCAAACGATTTTTTATTGTTTACATTGATAGTAGCTTATCAGTGATAGCAGAAAGCTAACTTTGAATACAACTTCTACATTCAAATTGCTTCAACTCTATAAATTACACTTTGTCTCACTCCAAACACTTTAGCAATACTTTCTACTTTTTAATTGATCTATGGCTCTGTAACCTATGATAATATTGTATTTCAAGCGTTTTTCTCTGACAGGTCTCGTAATATATTTCAATTTCTGATGACACAAAAAATTGCAAATCTTCACTACTAATCACATAGTTCAATTTTTGGATGCGACTGAGGAGCGCGTTGAAAAACGCTCTTATCAACTTCAGCTTCGTTTGAACTCATCCGTAAACAAGTTAAGACACGTACGTGTATTCATTTTCCTGTTTAAAAAAGTTGAAAGAACTTTTTATTACAATTATATAGAATACCTTTTGAGTAATATAGTATCTATCTCTTTGTATTTAAGCAGATGTACAATAATTTACTGTCTCACCAAATTCAACATATCATAAGCTCTAACATAATAAAAATTTAATGAATGAAGGCACGGGTGTTTTTGTTCAATTTACAGTCAAAATGTGGTTTAAATAAAGAAGGCAATTAAGGATTGAATTCTTATTTTGAAATTCTGCGAGGTTTGAATAAAGCTAAACACTGTACGATCAAACTTCTATCTATCGCGAAACTACTAAAATGTTGATACTCAATGCATACTAAATCTATGGTCGAATGCTTAGGTTCTGAGCCTTTTATTGTATTGTAATAGTATTTGAAAACAAGGTACACGCTTAATTTCCGTCTCAAGGCTAGATAAGTACTTTCTTCTAGATCTACTTAATCAATATTCTCGATAAACTTGTAACATTAAGTCTCGGAATCCTTTAGAATAACAAGTTAAGAACCAGATAATTTGCATAAAATTATCATCGATTATTCACGAAAGGAAACTAATAAACAACTATATTGAATGTATTCAGTGAAAACTGTTTTTATTGTAGATGGGTAAAAATCTTACGAAATTTAAGAATCATCGCCTATAAGCATATTTTTTCAAAGAAAAAAAGCAAGAAAATATTAGCAATAAATAGCTTTTGATGGCATAGACAGTCATTCAATTATAAACTCAAGGATTTCTTGTGTTAACGGCTACGAAGTATTAAAGATTCGAGAAAATAGGACATTTGCAGACGTCGTTATTTCTAATTGTTTAGGAATTCAGTCGTTACGGTTGGAATATGTGGATCTAAAATCAATCAAATTGCATTATAGTAAACAATTTAGTAAAATCATGACTGTTGTGAATATTTTCGGACAATTACAACATTTTATACTGCTATAAAAGAGTCTTATATTGCTAGTTAGCATTGATAAATGTTTACGTTATTACAAGAACCACAGAAGTCATTGCATCTTTGATATCTAGATTTTAGGAACTAATGAATGATCAAATAAACTTGGAGCAAAATTTGTCTATAGATATACGTAAACGTATCGGAAATGGGCGGAAAGATGTTCAGAATAATAAACTTTACTTGATGCTCTGTGAATCTATTCCCGTTTTTTAATTTTGTCTGTGTTATATACATAATATCTTAGTATATAAGTAATGAATGCATAAACATACTAATTTATTTCTGACTAAATACATAACTAATTACATATACGAGGACGGTTCACCAAAAACTTCAACTGATTTTGGCGTAGGCACTTGGAAAAATATTTAACAATAAAATTAAAATAAAAATAAATAAAACACTTGGTTCTGTTTCACTGGATGCATTTATTGTGCTGTATTGTTTCGATCTATCATCCACTTTCAGGAATAATACCAAAATTATATAAATGTATCCTAACTATATGTACAATTAAGAAATCTTTTAATTAACTATTAAGATAATTCTTATAAATTTAGAATTCAAAATATGTAATCTCGTTCACGATATTATCATTATTATAACCAGCGACAGGAACCGACGAAAGGCAAACGTGTGTAGGTATTGCCAATAGCTTTATGTAAGTGATGCGAAGATATCTTATAAACGTGGAATATTAATTGCGAGGAGCGTAAATAATTTTCTAAATCGTTTTCCTAAGTTAAAATATACAGGAACTATAATTAAATGTCCTATAAGTAACATTAATATTTTTCTGTACAGCTGTAAGCTACTGCGAAGCCGCATATTTGTTCAACATTACCCACTATTGCCAATAGTTCTTTCTAAATTCTCCAATAGATGAAGTTTGTGACTTTTCTCTTTTGTAAGTAGTTGTAAATTTCCTTCGCTTAAAGTGCTTGATACAAAGAGTTGCAATACCGGTGTTTTTAATACTAACAATTTCAAATGTTGTATTTAGTATATTGTTTGAATCGATCTTTAGTTGTTAAAGCTGGCATTACTAAATGAGATCGCTTAAATATTTACAACATCAGGTATGTTTCAACTATTTCTTTATGTGATTGCCGTGATTGTCATGAGGAATAAACGTTTTTAAATATAGAGAATCTAAGAATGTATAGTATGAAAATAAATTCTAAAATTAATAATATCCTGTTTACGACGTGTTTCGATTTATCAAATCTCATCAGGTAATCTATGATATTATGAGATTTGATAAATCGAAAGGCGAGTAAATTAGAATTTATTCTCATACGATGGTTCACCTATGGCGTCAAAAGTGTTCGTCTATTATGCATCGCGTTAACGTAGTTATTACTTTGGCAAGATGAATACTTGCATAATTAAAATAATGTTAATGCTTAACGGATCTGTAGATCCACTATCATCAAAAATTTGTTTCAATCTGGTAAAATCCGAATCTTTCGTTAATAGTGTGAGCGAAGGATTCAAATTTTGAATTTTCGATATATATCCATGGTTCATACTTACTTCTGTACTATATTTCATAAGTTAATTAATAAATGAACTTTTCCGCTTTAATATTTATGTAATTCGGGAGATAATCACTGCAAATGTCCGTCAACCGCTTTAACATATTCTAATATTTTGTCGTCTCTACATACTTAACTGTTACTTTCATAAAAAACCTTCATCCTAATGCTTTAGCGTTATTTCCAAGCAGTATCAGTTTCTGTTATGTTACTGATTGTATCCCTCATGAACAGATAAAACAATAGTTTTCAAAAGTTTTTAAAAATTGGAAATATCGTAGACATACATATGTATACTCAATGACATTAGAAGTGTTACACCTAGAAGGAATAGTTTCCTGGACGTGATTTTTTCGTAATGTGATAAGCTTAAGTCAAGAATGAAACGATCAGATTTCCAAGAAATTTTATTAACATTAATTTGAAAAAAAATCAATAATGTGTTTGGCGACCCCGTTGCTGTAGACACTCCTGTACACGTCTAGGCATCGACAAAATAAGATGGTCGATGTCTGCTTGTGGCACCTCGTTCCAAGCAACTTGAACTTGGTGGATTAACTGTGCCAGAGTTTGTGGAGGATGGTTCAAATTGGTCAGTCTTCTCCCCATTATGTCCCACACATGTTCGATGGGATTTAAATCCGGTGAACGGGGTGGCCACGGCAAAACATTAACGCCAGCTTCTCGTAGAAAGTCCATAGTACGACGAGCAATATGTGGACGCGCGTTGTCTTGCTGAAAAAGGACGTGTGGACGGCCATCTAGATAAGGCAATAAAGTGGTTTGTAGGACGTCATCAACATAACGCGCAGCTGTCATACTGCTCCGAATAAACAGAAGAGGTGCTCGGCTTCCATATGCAATAGCCCCCAAACCATTACTCCAACAGTCCTGTGCACATGCCTCTCAACAGCAAATCCAATATCACATCGTCGTCAACGTTTGGACTGGTGCAGAGAACGGCAGCATTGGGAAGCAGAATGGCATAATGTCGTATTCAGCGACGAATCGCGATTCTGCCTAGGCATGCATGATGGCCGTCAGAGGGTAAGACGCCGTCGTGGACAGCGACGTGATATTGGATTTGCTGTTGAGAGGCATGTGCACAGGACTGTTGGAGTAATGGTTTGGGGGGCTATTGCATATGGAAGCCGAGCACCTCTTCTGTTTATTCGGGGCAGTATGACAGCTGCGCGTTATGTTGATGACGTCCTACAAACCACTTTATTGCCTTATCTAGATGGCCGTCCACACGTCCTTTTTCAGCAAGACAACGCGCGTCCACATATTGCTCATCGTACTATGGACTTTCTACGAGAAGCTGGCGTTAATGTTTTGCCGTGGCCACCCCGTTCACCGGATTTAAATCCCATCGAACATGTGTGGGACATAATGGGGAGAAGACTGACCAATTTGAACCATCCTCCACAAACTCTGGCACAGTTAATCCACCAAGTTCAAGTTGCTTGGAACGAGGTGCCACAAGCAGACATCGACCATCTTATTTTGTCGATGCCTAGACGTGTACAGGAGTGTCTACAGCTACGGGGTCGCCAAACACATTATTTATTTTTTTTTCAAATTAATGTTAATAAAATTTCTTGGAAATCTGATCGTTTCATTCTTGACTTAAGCTTATCACATTACCAAAAAATCACGTCCAGGAAACTATTCCTTCTAGGTGTAACACTTCTAATGTCATTGAGTATATATTGCGAATATAGATATAAGTTTATGCTTTTATTGAGCACTTATATTGTTCATTGGTTCATATATCTAACTGCATTAACGCTTTAGAATTTATGCAATTCGGGATATAATCCCTATAAATACCTCTGGACTAAATATTACATTTTCCACTAAATTTACGTATGTGCATCATCAATATCTGATCAACAGCTTTGTTAAATGTTCTAAAATGCCAGTAGAAAAGTTAGGAACCAGGAAATGGTTACAATTTCACATCGCTAAGGTCTTTCATTCTAATGGTAGTCAATCAAAAATATCAAGTACGACCTTTATACAAACCTTGTAACAATATTTTGAAAGCATAATACCAGTTACTTTGTAACAAGTTTGCTAAAAAGCTGCAACCACATATTTGATATATACCATATCGAAGTAGTATATTCTCTTGCAAAGTAATATGTATAACGTCAATGCTGCCTCTCATAATTTATACAAATTTTCAGAAAGACCTTTCATAAAAACTTAGTCCTCTGGATTGAAGCAATGTTTCTCAAAAAAAAAGTATGCCATTTAAAGATCAATACCTTTAATTCAATTTGCAGTTATCTTGAAGTCAAATAAAAAGCGCACAACTGGATCTTAAAACAGTTTGAAATATGTACATTGTACAATCTCTTTGCGACTTTCGCCGTGTTGTAGTTTCCATGGAGGTTTAGCTATATATGTATACTGCTAGATTCTTTAGCATCTGCTTAATAGGTTTGCCAAGCAACAAAGTATAAAGAGATTATACAACAAATATTACCCATTCGGATATGCACAGATATATTAAAAAAATGACAATTTTTCTTTGAATTATTTGAATTTTTTCTTACTTTTTATTAGATAAAAACGTCAAAACTATATAAAGTAATAGCAGGTTGTTTTGCCCGAGTCCGTTCCTGTATAATGTGTAATCATTAATTTACATATTTACCAATATTTTCATGTAAATACATGTATATTAAACGATCATATAAATATAGTGTTTAACATTAGGCGCCTAAGTTATTTAATATTTATGTATTGCTAGTTTTTTTTATATACAAATTTACAATTGTAATTGCTTAATTTGCATTTTTTAAACATATGATTGCAGAAAATATTAACACTAATCGATTTAATCTATTCAGGCGGAGAACACCCACGTCTATTTTATTGCCCTTCATGCCTGTCAGCGGAAATTTAAAATTTGAACCCTCATTATCTCTGTTACACTTACAAAAATAATTATTTATGGTATACGTTGGATTCACATTTACGGTTTTCTCTTTCAGTTTGTCGTTATTATTTATTGTACCTTTTGTGTATTCATCGAAAACTTATGTCAATATTTTGTCGTTCATTACTCGGACCGTTTAAGGTAAACATCACATGATTTGTCCTAGATATGCACCTGTCCAATCATCATAATTGATTTTATAAACCAAATGCTCTTAGGCTTTAGTAAAAGTTGTCTTGGAGCGTATTTAGGTCAAAGTTAGCGAAAAGTATGCATAATTATAAATTCTATAGCGTTCGTATTTTGTTTTACTATCGAAGAGCAATTTTGTGAAATACAAAAGTAATTTTGAATGTAAAAAACGTATGTGTTTATTATAAAATTCTATTTAAGTTCGCCAAGTTATGTTTACACATAGTACTGCTTTTGCAAATATGTAATGTATGTAGGTATTTTACCATATCGTCTGCGTTAGATATCTGTGTTACTATTTTTTTCATTTTCAGTATCTAATCTGGTAATCCTTTACTTTTTATTTCGTTTCCTTATTATTCAATCCAAGACTATTAAATAGAGATATCAAATCATATTGGCATGCCAGTGCCGCCTAGATGCGTGCGCGTAGAACACCGTATGTAGTCCGGTCACGAAGTACGATTTTAGTACATCTCTACAGCTGTAGTTACCGAGAATTATGATGTCTAATATTTGTTAAAGTCTAACGGTATCGTTTTTGTGTATAGCGTAATCATGTTTGGAAAAGATTGTGTTGGTAATTGAATTATTAGAAAACATCGGTTTGGTGTAGACAGCACGAATTTACAAAAAAATTTCAAGATTGAAAATACGATATTGCAAATATAATGTTCCAAAAAGCTGATATACAGTACTGTACAACCACATTAGAGTCACCATATAAATTTCACATTTTTATAATGAATTAAACAAAATAACAACTTCTCAGGTGAACAATATTTATACATTATATATACTATATACAAGAGTTATAATTAATATTTAGTTAATCCACACTTTGCCTTAATTAGAGCAGTCATTCTTTTCGGCATACTTCGAATGCATGATGTGGCAACTACCTCCAGACCTTGATTATTTGACCAAGTTTTCTCCACATGTTGTTGTAATATGTCTAATGTTGAAGTTCGAGACGAATAAACAATCCGTTTTACACTACTCCAGAAATTTTCAACTGGGTTTAGATCGGCAGAATTCAAATTCCTTTCGGAAAATAAAGTCGAGGCATGGTGTCTCATCTTGCACAAATATGCATGAAATATTTCTAGAATTTAAAGAATCAATATATGGAATCAAAATTGATTTCATCATTTCTTTATATTGAATCTGGTTTATTGTTCAAGCAACGAAATAAACAGATGCAAGCCCATCTCCTGAAATTCAAGACCAAAACGTTACAGCCAGGCTATATTTGACGGTTTTGACGACGTCGCTTTCATAAGAACATTCAGAAGATCTCCACTTAACCGTCTCTAACCGCGATTCATTGCTAAAGACTCCTTTGTTTACGTTTTCTTCCTGTAGATTGTGTTACACTTCTCTAAGGCGGTTGCTGTCGATTTTACAAACTTTATTTTTATAGTAGTACTTTCGTCATTTTATATTTTTTGAAATCCTCCGGCAACGAATACACTCAATCGACATAGAGGGTAACACTTTTGAAGTAACTTTGTTGCCTTTTTTCGATACGACGGGAAACGCATTCTCCTCTTGCTATTTTCCGATGAATAAAGTTACCAGTTTTCAATAGAGCCTCTATTTTTTTAATATCTTTATATTTTGCCATTGTTCAAAATTTAATACTGTTTATACAAGACATAAATATTTTGTAAAGTTTCTAAAATGCCATAAAACGTATAAAATACTTAAATACTTAACAAACATTTGAAATTGTTATAAAACATTCACTTAACATTCGCATTGGTAGACGAAAAATAATGAAAAGCAGGTAAAAGTATCCCTTCATATTATCCGCAAATCTCCTTATTGTTAATAAAGGATACCTGATGGTGATTGGGATAATAAAAATTTTATACCCGGATGATCGTCAACACAGTAGAGTTATATTTAAATCTACAGGTGGTTCCAATTCGGTTGCACGATATTGGCATTTGCAATACCTCTTTTAGATTTTTTCCTTTTCTATAGAAGACGTAATTCAGAGAAGATGTTTACTATACGCTTTTTACTATATACTTTTTAGGTAATTCTAAATTTGTACAATATAATTACCATGGTAATTGTTGCATGCCTAAAATAAACATGAATTGTATTTAATTGGAAGAACTAGTGCATATGTACATAGATGTGTGTATTTCGCTCGATTATCATAGATTTTGTTGTAGTATAAACACAATGTTCTAAGTTTGTTTTGCACAGTAAATAAAACGTACTGTTGTATTACGAAATATTATTTGCTTCAGTTTCATTTCTAACAAGGTTCTGTACTATATATAATGAGAATGTGGATAATTTATATTGTGAATAATTATATAGGGTTATTCTAAAAGAATGAACTGAAAATATTTGGGTTATCAAGCATTGTCACAGAATGAATCATTGATTTTTTGAAAGAGGTAATTTTTAAATTTTGAATGGTCACGGCACGGGTACTGCAGCTGCGTTGGCCCCTTAGCACTGTTCGATTGTTTGTTTAAGTTTGAAATGATAAGTTTGATAGCAAAAGTCTTTTTACGTTCTATAATTCGCCAAAAAAAATTTGGTTGTTACGGCATGGAATGGTTTTTAAAGGCAATAAGACATTGAAGGGAATAATCCAGGTCCACCGCGAATTTCGCAGGAACAAAGGGAAGAGAATCCGTGCTGCAGCGAAACTCGAGACACAAACCGAGGTATCCGTGAACTCCGGGATCTCCCAACGCACTATATGGCCTTTGCTAAAGAAGGCGCCTACATTTGAAACTATACAGAGTAGCTCGTTCAAGCACTTACCAAATATGACAAGAGAAAGCCAATGGGATTTAGCGTTTTATTTCGGTGCTGGATATAATGAAAGATGAAACTTTTATTTTGTATTTAATTTTAAGTGATGAATTGACTATGCCAGTCAAGTGAAAGATTGTCCACTTGAATAGCACAGTCGATTATCATAACGTGCATATTTAGGTAACACAACACCCACACAAAACACTCGAACACAGACGAGATCGGTGAAAATGAACATCTTCAATGCAGTATCTATGAATAAAGCGTACGGCCGATTTTATTCGAGGGAAACAGCATAACAGTACATTGCTATCTCGAA
Source organism: Dermolepida albohirtum (assembly GCA_031893035.1). Taxonomy (NCBI): domain Eukaryota; kingdom Metazoa; phylum Arthropoda; class Insecta; order Coleoptera; family Scarabaeidae; genus Dermolepida; species Dermolepida albohirtum. The sequence goes on along the minus strand of JAVIWB010001894.1, from coordinate 92,955 downwards.
TTTTCTTGGATGAAAAAACGCCTCAGCGATGGATTAGTCGGAAAAGTTCTTGTTCATTGTATTTGCCTGCGTTTAATCAGTGGATCGTAATACACTCCGCGCAACATGAATAGGACCAACTGCATATATGACATTTGTAGTTGGTATAAACATGGTAGCGCGCTGGAATTGTTATTTTCGAAAATAAGAGGGTTGATAAAAAGATGTATGTAGGTACCAAATATAATTTTTGTAAAAGTCAGTGCAAATGTACGTTACTAATGACAATAAGTAGAGTAATTAAACGCCACTTGAATACGACCAATCTACAAAATAAAAGATTCGTTTGCAATAACAAAATACTTTATTGTTCGATAATGAGTACTTTTGCCATTATTTCTTATAACCTCAAATAGTCGGGATGGAATGGAATTATACAGGGTTCTCAAGTAGTCAACGGGAAGTTCCGCCCAACTTCGTTTCAGCGCCTGCTCTAGTTCGTCAGCGCAACTGAATTGGGTAGCATTGGAGTACAATTTACGCGACAACCATCCCCAAACATTTTCTATGATGTTCAGGTCGGGGGAGAGCGATGGCCAATCGAGAACCTCCATGCCTTGTTCTTGAAACCAGCGTCGAACAATGCGCGCGGTGTGAATACTGGCATTATCCTGTTGGAAAATAAATGGCCCACCTGCCATAACGTTGGAAAATTTGTCTTTCACCTGTTGCAGCAGCTGGACGTACTTTTCCGAATTCTGTCTGCCCTTCACTATTACTAAATCAACAGGTCCGTTATAGGAAACAGCTCCCCATACCATGATTGAACCAACATCGGCTCGCCATCGTGACTGAATCAATTCATCTTTACGTAAATCGTGGAAATAATAAGAAAACCCATCCGGGCCATCTAAATTAAACTTCTTCTCGTCACTGAAAATAACAGTTTGCCATTCTCTTGTCCACCCCATTTTTGCTTGAGCAAACTGAAGACGTGCAGTGCGCTGAAATTCCCTTAAAGGAGGCTGTCGTTTAATTTTCAAACGTTTTAAATGCGGACAGTCTTCAGTAACTTCTGTACAGTTCTTACCGATGCATTCGTTCCAACGTTATTCGCGATTTGTCTTGCCGTTAATGCCGAATTCGATGCTTCGCGTAATATGGCTCGACGTTCTCTCTTAGTTGTAACGGATGTTGTTCGCCCTTTAAAACGTTTTCCATAATTCTCGGGATCCCTAATAAAATTGTTCACAACCTGGTGTGATCGACTTATTTTCTTTGTAGTAGCCCTTGAGGAATACCCTTCTTGATGGAACGCTTTAATTTTTCCAATTTCTTCCATACTTAAGCACTTCTATCGTCCCATCGTTGCACAATACCCTTAATTACAGATGTTTGTTTATCCGGATACACGTTGTAACTCGACACTCATCCGGTAGCTTACTATTAAATACTGGTCGTATCCAACCGGCGCGGTGCATTTTATATGTATGTGGTACTTACGTCACCCAATGCATAACGTTAGGCACTATTGCGCAATATTATTTGCCATATCATACCATTACAAACTTGCATTGTATTTTTAGTAAATGAATCGTTTTTCAAACCACCGAAAGCTTGCAACAAGTCGGGTGGTCCTATTCATGTTGCGCGGAGTGTATACTATAACGCGTCTAGGACGAGTTCTCATATTTCGTTGGTGTTGCTCGTGCCACACGTGGTGGTCGCATTGAACACTTGTAAAACATGTAACAATACTTTAATTCTAAATAGAACAATTGTGACTTTTTCAGAATTTTGTATTATTTTTCCTTAATAAAATATTGTTCCATGAAATTTGTTTTTTTAGAATAACCTTCTATTTACAAGTTCAAGAAAAATCGCGTTTTAAATACATATATATAATAAATGATTCGTACATTCTTGTAAATATTACTGAAACATTTAAAAACATGTTTTTTAAACATTTTTACAAAAAGGCTAAATATGTACACAAAAACTTATTTATGTACGTAGAGAGAATAAACACGCTGTAGGTAAAAGAAGCTTTCCTTATAACCGTCCATCTGTATTGAACTCATTCATTCTTCCTTTTCTGCGAACCAGTTTCCATTTATGAACAAATACCTTCAGATCTCGGCTAAAGGACTTGTTTCTATCGGAACAGTGACCGCGTTCCTTTGATTTAAAGGATCATCTTGGATAATGAATGTCTTATAATCTTGGTATTGCAATCCTGTAATTAAATTTGATAAACTACCATAATTAAACGCTAGGTGGGTGGGGTATAATTGTATGTCTAATCAGGTTCGCTGTTAGTATTCGTTTCCTTTTACTTTGTGTCATGTGTAATATACTTAACAATAACACATGGATCAATAAGTCCCAAGACTAGCAATGAAATTTTTTTTTATTCATCAACATAATCACCTTTTAGGGTGATACAATGGTTCCAACGCTTTTACAATTTTTCAATACCATGTTTATAAAAAAAATTATCTTTCGCTTCAAAATAAGCTTCAGTTTCAGCGATAACCTCCTCATCTGGCGAATATGGGGGGTGGGGAAGCAGATCAAAACCCAATTCGTTCAATTTTGCCATTGTTTTCATCGACTTGTGGCAGGGTGCATTGTCTTGGTGAAAAAGCATTTTTTTTCTCTGCATGTGCGGTCGTTTTTTTGCGATTTCCTCCTTCAAACGCACCAGTAAGTCAATATAATAATCACTGTTGATCGATTTACCTTTTTCGAGGTAGTCAATGAAAATCACGCCATGTGTATCCCAAAAAACTGACGCCAGGACTTTGCCAGCTGACTGCTGCGTTTTCGGACGTTTCGGACGGCTTTCGCCAGCTGTGCGCCACTCAGATGACTGCCGCTTCGATTCTGGAGTGTAGTGATGTATCCATGTTTCGTCCATGGTCACGTAACGACGCAAGAAATCTTTTTTGTTGCGAGTAAATAGCGATAAACAGCTTTCTGAATCATCGACTCGTTGCTGTTTTTGTTCCATCGAGAGCAATCGCGGCACCCACTTGGAAAAAACCTTTTTCATGCTCAATTTTTCATGAAGGATAGTAAATACACTTCCATATGATATCTGTGTCATCTCAGCAATCTCACGGAGCTTCACTTTACGATCTTTCATTATAATTTTTGTCACTTCACTCACATTTTCCGGTGTAACGGCTTCCACAGGTCTACCCGAGCGTTCCGCGTCATTTGTGTCGGTACGACCACGTTTAAACTCGGCAAACCACTGACAAATCCTTGCTTTTGATGGACAAGAGTCCGGGTAACATTTTTCAATCCATTGTTTTGCTTGCGTGGTGTTTTTACCCATTAAAAAACAATGTTTTATCAGAACACGAAACTCGGTTTTTTCCATTGTTTAAACAAACTACAAAACGACTTTTCTCCAACCTCGATAACTCAGCTGTTTCTGGTCCGATCGACTTAAAATTTTGACACGTTTCAAGCAAAGGTTAGTACTCTAGAAAGACGTGGTTACTGGTTTACTACGAGCGCCATCTATGGGTTAGTCTCGGAACTTATTGATCCATGTGTTACATACACATCTAGGAATATATGTGTTGACCTTTCGAGGCATAGTACTTGTCATAATTCCAAAATATTTATGTTATTGTTGCGTGTAATTATACTTGATACATCACTACTACCACTACTTAATGCAAGTATAAAAATTAACCTTGCGAAATAGGTCCATTATTTGCATGTCGGCATTTGAAGTGACCACGTATCGCTAGAACGCAATCGCGTTGTCTCGAGATTCATTAGCAGCCTTAATTACCCTCTGCATTTCACGGAAATTCTTGTGTTTTAGTGATCGTTGTGCAATGGTTTCCCAAGAAGCAGGTATATACTCTATTCTTATTGATATATGCTATTATATTTAAGTAATATGACTGCTACGAATATTTGATCAATAAGGTTGATATATAACCCCTTTCCACATTAACTTTGTAAATTCTGTATACGCATTTCGACAACCAAGTTGTCATCATCAGCAGATAATTTCAAAGTGTCGCACCTGGTAAACCACGGCGAAAAACAACCGCACGAAAATCAAACTCCGTACGCGATCCACACCGCGATCCACAGTGCTTACTGCTTGTTCGTATTATTACGAATTGCAAGAAAAAAAATGAAGTTACGTGCAATAAAAGGATTAAGTCGGTGACAAGAAGTGTATTCGAGAATATTAATCAGAACAAACAGGAACATAATGGAAGGAAACGCAAAAGTTTTGCTAATGAAATTCCTGTTTCGAAAAACGGGCCGATGAAGATAACATGTAATGCCTTTCGTACGGTGGAGATTTTCTAAAATCTAAACTGGCGAGGGATGGCTTTCCTGTAATCAGTTTAAGGGTTCATGAGGAATATACGTACCTGTGCAATATGACGCAACAATGAATCGTAGGAAGTTGCTTGTTGCTGCATGTTGAGATATGTGCATACGTGCATAGCAGCCGCCGCGCTATGTCGATGGGCTCAGTTATTCATTAGCAGTGAGAGTGTAAAGTGTCTGCGATGGCGTCGTGGTCACGAAATGAGATAAGGGCAGTTTTGCGTTATACCTATGAAGAACCTGCCGCCAAAGTCAAGAATGGACACCTGGTTCCTCCATCACAATAATGCTCCAGCTCGCCGCGCCAAAGCCTGCACCGAATATTTGAGCACGACAGGATTGAAACTTCTCGAGCACCCTCCCTACAGTCCAGATCTTGCTCCATGCAACTTTGCACTGTTCCCACATGTCAAAATGAAGCTAAAAGGGAGGCGGTTTTCCAGTGATGAGGACCTTCTGCGAGCTTGAGAAAACGAATGTGCTTTACTCCCTAGTGAAACCTGGCAGAACTGGTTTAAAGATTGGTTTCGGAGGATGGAGAGGTATATTGAGTGTAGAGGAAATTACTTTGAAAAAATTAAATAAACAAAGCTGTATTGCAAAACTTTCCTAGTACCTTTTGTATATTTGTGATTTGCGTCAATAAATATATTTTATCTATAATATTTGTTTGCTTTTTGGGGCGATTAAAATATTTTCCCACTTTACCTCACTGGCCGGTCTACTTCGCTCTATATGTCTGGCAAAGTGGAAAGAACGCGTAACACATTCTTAATACCTGTATACACAAAAACTCTTTGAGTCTAGATATTGCCAGACGGCTTTTGTAAAACTTCAAACTTTGATTGGTTCAGCAATTCGATTCGTATTTATGAAAAGTAGGAAATTAATTGAAAAAAAATGAAAATCTACAGGATATGCTGTTGTTAATATTGTGTCTAGTACACAATCTTTTTGAAGAAATTCGGTTGATAAAATTAATGAAGTATGTATTTTGTAGAAGTACATGATTACAGTAAATATCTAAGAAAATGTCTTGGGGTCAATCAGTTATCACATATTGTAAGTTCCGCAAATATCTACTTATATTAATTAAAAGAGAAGCAAGAAAATGTTTTACGCGTTGTATTAAATACGAGATTAATAAATGATATTACAAAAAAGAAATGTATTAAATTTTATTAATTTAGGCTTATCAACATAACACAACTTGTAAACGATATTTTTTCGTATTTAAACTTTTGAAGTAGCCGAAAGCAACGAATAAACACTATCGTGACATAGAATATTAATTCGAATTATTAATTACAACACAGTTTCAAAATAACATAGAACTCTAAATATAACCTCGTCATATATCGAAATCAAAGGATACACTACCTTACTTATGTATTAACAAAGCAATCAATTCTTCCTATAATTAATAAATCAAAGAAATAACGCATAGGCATCTATATTTAAAGGTTAACTATTACTTTAAATGAAATAATTAACATGCAATACATAACGCACTATTATTTACTACTATTTATCATTCTAAGCGCGCGTTGGTTTATAGATATCATCAAATTAAAAAGTAACTGAATGAAATCTTGTGCAATATATATGTGAACTTTATGCTGCAAAACAACTATCGAGATAATTCCTCCACTTATGTAAACATGTACATATGTATGTACGTCGTTTTTGAATTTAGCACTAAAATCCAGTTTAGAAAAAAATTACACAAATAATAAATAATGTTTTGGTAAACTCGTATAACCGAATATGTATAAATATAATACAATATTTATACAGCTTTGACTATAAGTTAAACGGGAATATTTAGACACCGTGCATGAGCGGTGAGAAAAGGTGATACGGATGTCTCCGGTTAGTCAAGACCTTCACTGACCTATATGGGGGTTGTTGTAGAATGTATTGTACAGATTGTGTTTTTATTGCGTTGATAATTTTCGATGTTTGATATTGCGATCTAGTGTAATTATGAGTGTAAAATGGAATAATAGGCTGTCGTGTTCGGACAGTGTAAGTAAATTTATCGAACAACTCCTATACATAAAACTCTATGGTGCTAAAGTAATTTGTGTCATACATCGTCACTCTGTCGGAAGAAAAGAAACTGCTTTAAGCGCGTAAGCACACAAAAATATATGTATAAAATGTTATCCGACATCCAAGAAGGAGTTTGTGTTACATATAATATTTATGTTAACGGTATATAAGTAATCTATAGTGATCAACCATTTAGGATATTAGAAAAGGAATCATTCTGTAGGTTTTGGAGTATATACACTGCAGACAACGTACTTTCAAGCGCTCGAACGTTAAGAAACTATTTACCTTCTGCGCTCGAAAAAAATGGAGATCATTATTAAACCTTCTCTAAAATAATAAAAACTGTGGTTAAACTGTCATGAGACTACGGATTGTAAAAAAGCTTTTTTCTATATATCATTTTAAGTACACCCCTTCAACAGTTCATTCTTCAACAGTTCTTAATTTTTGTTAGTTAGTAAAAGGTTGTCAATGCGTACCGGCAAAGCTATTTACGGTGCGATACTAAGTACCCCACAAAATTTTAAATTGATAACAAACCTGCTTGTTATGTTTGTTACTAATACCGGCTCGTCAATTCTTTTTGTGGGACGTTTACTTAAACATGAATGTCCCACTTCATTATATGTAATGTGCAGTTATATACATTACATTTGATTGCAAAAATTATTTGAAAAAATTACCCAGTTGTAGATGGTTTAATAAGCAGCACCAAGAAAGTTCCTGAAATCTCCAAAACGGATACGCGAATTTTACAAACACTGACCTGGCATCTGAACAGCATCCCGACCAATTCTTATACGCTGGGGCACGTGGCTAGAAGCTGTTTCCTTTTATTTAAAACGTTTGTACTCGATAAAATCCTTAGTATTACAGTTCAGCTGAAAAGAATCAATAGACATCAAAGAAAGCCAGATAAAATTAAATAGTGCTGGTGTTCACATATTTACAAATTATTCATACGAATTGCACTATACTAGCAAATGCCACAAAAACCTTGCAAAATACATTAGTGGATCAACTGAAGGTAGTAAATGAAGTGCTATGTAATTTAAACGACGAGATAGTGTTTGTGTGTTAAAAGAGTTTCATAGTGTATTAGAAAAGATTTCAGATTTTGATCGATTAAGAGATATTTACGGTAATACTTCATCCACAGATACACAGTTAACTCAGTTCAAAGAACATTTTAACTAAGCCAGTATTACATCAGTAGACACCGAACGATATTTCTATCTATATAAGAACATTTTTACAAAGTGACGAACATCAATTAACGAGAATTATGGAGACTTACGCTATGTTTCAGATGTTTAGTTGAGTAAATTTAAATTGTTAATACTTCTCTTGTAAGTAAGTGTTTAACAACAATAATAACATAAAATGTATTGTATAGTGACACTTAGACTGCCTGAGATATCCGTACCAATTTCTATGGCCGCATATGCATGGTGTCTAACCATCCCTGCTTTAGCTATGAGTAAATTTAACTTTTCATACATCTGTATGAAAGGAAACTACAGGTAAACTGATGCACTCGATTAAGAGGTACTTCAGAAAAAGGTAACTTACAGAAACTGAAATCGGTGTAATATGAATTATTTAAAAACTTTTGTTTTCACTTCCTTTGTTAAGGACAAAATAGAGATATTTGAATATTATATTATTTCTTTGTATAATATTGTGTCGTGGTCAAATTGTGTAGCAAAAAAGCGAGAATTAAGTGACAAAAGAGAACGAAGAATATATTTTTTAAATGGTATGTTAAATCAAGCATTTATTAATGTTTAAGGCGAGTAAAACCAGATTTTCTCTTTCAAATTCTATTTATATAAACACGTGTTAGGGCAGGAAACGGTTTTTTTCAATTATTTATTATATTAATATCGTTCTTTATTTATATCTTAACTTTCTTTAGCCCGACACGATAAGTCCAGAGATTTTATAACTTTTTTCAGACACTAAAGAGATATGATTCGTCAAACTATACAAAATAGCCCTCTCGTTTGGCGGTGAACTGTTTTTCGCAAAGCCATTATTTCATTTTTGAAAACAAAAATAAATAGCAGGAGATCTAGTCTGGAAAATATGCCTAAATCTCTTGCAACGCTCGCAGTGCCAATTCTAATGGAAGCATTCAAAAAGCTGCTAAAGCAGTAGTTATTGAAATAGAGATCAAAGAATTTATTGATTAAGGATTAGTCAGTGTTTGTATTTTGTGTCTATTTATCATGAGTTTGCATATATTCATTACAAGCTGCAAGATCGACGAAACACAGCCCTGTCGTTCCACCAATTCATAGCCGAAACAAGAGTCTGCGAAGATAACAAGATAGTTAAAGTTTTTGCAGATGATCTGGAGTTCACATTCCTCACAACTATGAAAACGTGCACCTAGACCATGTGAAAGACACCTTGGACCCGCTGTTAAACCTCCCCACAGCGATCTGCAGATAGCCCCAGCCACCTTAGAAGAGGTGAAAAAAGTCGAAACAAGGCGTCCCCGCAGAGCTGTTGTCCCATCTTCTGCTACATGCGTTGGACAAGATGCTGAAGAGAATCGTCCTTACCAGGCTAATGGAAAAAGTCGAAGAAAAAGGACTTACTCTACGACATATCAAATTTACCGAGTGGTAGATTATATCATTGACTGTTACAACCAGAGTGACCACTACAGCCCTATTCGTAGATGTCGCCCAGATCTTCGACCAAGTATGATACGAATGTCACTTTATAAACTCCTAATTTCCAATGTATTCCTCCCGTTGGTCCAAATCATTCATTCGTATCTTGAGTGAAATACAAAAACTGTCTTTCTAGCTCCAGCTCATTCTGTGCCCAGATGATACTGATATTTTTACAAAGGTGCGAAGGTCATACTTCACTGTGAAAAGATTGCAGGATATTATCAACAGTTTCGACAGTTGGTTCTCCACTCGGAGAATCAACATCAATCTTAAGAGTTCTACCATATTTTTTAATAAATCCCTAGAAAAAAGAGACATTCTGAAACTTCAATGGGATCAGTTGGAAATTCTCTGGCAAGACAAATTTATTTATCTAGATATCATAATGGGTTGTAAGTTAACTCGGCATAACAACGTTCAGGAGCTTGCAATTCATAGCACCGTAGTACTGATGCAGCAATACTTACAAGTCCGTTATCCGCCCCCTATCCGCAGCTCCAATCTGGCATTTCGCACCAAACTGCCGCCTGACAAAACTTTAGGTCATGCAAATCAAGATCCTAAAAACCATGATGGGAATGCCTTGGTTAACAAGAAAGTCAGTTCTCTACCATGACCTGCAAATTCTCATTATTCTCGTACTTATCTAAGAATTAATGAGAAATATTTTTCTGATCTCCACACTTATGATAACACTCTATTGCAGGCATTATTATTAACTGGTGTCCATAAGAGGCCTCAGTTCTTGTTACTTCTATAACTGACTTGAAAAACTCTGAACTGAGCACTTATTTTCATTGTAATTATTACTAATTATTATTTTTAAACTATCCGCAGGTTGCATGACGATGATGGAGTATAGGATAAGGTCCAGCTACGGAATATTGAAAAGAAGAAGAAGGTAGAAAGTTAGTTGTTAGGGTCACATGCGGAAGTGAGAAGATTGAAACCAGTAATAAAAAGAGAATTTGTATACGGATGACATGGTGTTACGGGCGGAAAACGAAGCTCCATTAACAGGAATTGGTTAATGAGTGGAACAGAGTTTTCAAAGAAAGTGGACTTAAATATGAATGTAAATAAAATAGAGATAATTATGGTTTTAAACAATTAAAGATGATTAAATGTCGTTGTCGGCGCAAATGGGATACGTAAGTAGACCTGTCAGCTACGATGAAAAGTTCAAGTATGAAATAATAGTGGTATAAGTAGTGTTTCAAAAACTTGTTATGCATTAGGAAGAGTTATTTTTTGGATAAAACAAATTACAAAAGAAACAAAAGTAAGAATTTTCAAGGCAATAATAGTTTCCACTTTTGTATGTGGAAGAGAGACGTGGGATGACCAACTTAAAAATAAGATACAAGCGGTATTGATGAGCTTTCTTAGACGAATAAGAGTAACACGTAAATACTGTATTAGAAATGAAGATATCAGAAGTCGTTTAGCAGTTAAATCAATTAAAGAAATAATAGAAAACAATATGTTACGTTAGTTCAATCATATTAAATGTATTGTGAGAAAGTCTGGGAATTATGGTTATGTAGTAAGTTGATTTACCATATTCCCATGCGTGTTTGCTTTATTTTTGGTTGGCAGGACCAAAAATCTATTTATCACTGTTAAGTTTTTAAACTTTAGTTGCTTAGGTAATACGTTTCAAACACCTGCAGTTGGACTTGTTTATGATAGTTTTTATATTCCAATTTTCTGTTAAAGTTTTGTTGAGAACTACAGATATAATTAAAATAAATGTTGGGGAGTGGCCGAGGTGGCTATTGCGTGGATTACGGAGGCTATGTAGCTTGCTTCTACGTGGTGGCCACCGCTGATTATCACTTGAGTGAGGAACCCTCGGAAAAGCTAGGCCACGTGTATTCTCTGCATTGAGGTGGTGGTGAATGGAGGTAAAAAATGTATAAAAAAAGTATTACGAAAAGCGGTTTTAAAGTTAGATATCCTGTTAATTATACTACAAGCAAAAGCAGATTGAATAGTAATTACTACCACCTTGACCATATTTCTTGTCTGATCTAGAAACGCTGTATAAAGTAAATATATAAATGTTCAACAAGCTAGAGCTGGTCTAAGCTTCTGTTAATAGTAAAATATCAAGTTTATTGCTCGCAATATGATTACTATTCAAATCAAATGATGATATGTAACTATTTTTCAATTTCTTTCGTAAGTCAATTCAGAATAGGAAAGGAATATTAACTAAAATGAAGAATATTTATAGTTAGATAACATTATTTCAATAATAAATATTTTGCGATTTGTATAATAATACCTATATCAAAACAATATTATATTTTCAAATCTGAATTCGGTCCTGACTATGTTCACCACAAAGCATCTTCAAAAATGATACCAGATGCAACCGCCGCTGCCATATTACTATAATTAGCATTGTCTGGCATTCGGTCATGATTCGATCTGTGTTTGTTTTGCTCTTAGATATAGTTCGGTATTCTTTCTTTACCGACGGTCATGATCAACAACAGATCGACGAGGAATGCTTTCCATCGTGATCCCTTTAATTTAGGATACATAAGAGGGAGTCGATCGTACTTAAGGCTTTAAAAGAACTTTCATCGTACCGTAATGAGACTGAACCACTTACATGTACGGATGGATGAATAGACAAGCTTATTGATTATATCGGTTAATCAGAAAAGCATAGGAGCCGGCAAATTGTACCGTAATTACGTGTTATTTTAAAAACAATTTTGCTTCTTTGATCTCAGAGTGAAGTGCCGTATTTTTATTATTGTTTAAGGAAACAGAACTTGTCAATTACTTGTTCGAATATAGGAATTTGTATGTAATGTTACTAATTCATAGATTTCGTTGGTTATAAGATACATAAAATATTCAAAAATTTATTAAATATTCACGTTAGTTGCTGATAGAATAAACTGAAATTATAGCAAAATACGTTACTTTCCACGCTCATAGAGAATCTGATATTGATGTGAAATTTAGCAAAAGAATCGGCAATCAATAAAATATTTCTATATAAAAAATAGTAATTAAGGTTCTCAGTTATAAATATATTAAATATATAGAACTACTTAGTAATTCGTTTTATTTCTCCTTTCTTATCAATCCATTCTACTTTTCGAAGTCGAAAGTTTACTCTTCTGCGGAAATAATTGTTCATAATCATTATAATAATAATAATAACAATAATAATAATCGTTTATTAATATACAACGAACATTCATAATGAATAATTGTATTCGAAGATACTTAAATTTGGTAGTTATATTAAAGGGTTGAATGCAGATACCGGATTAAAGTAATCTCTGGATCTGTTTTAAATACAACTCGATTATTGCATTTTAATATCTAATATAAATGGTGTATTAGTACTACTTACAAACACACTGCAAGATATTCCCGTAAGTAAATAAACAGGCTGCTGTAAATTCTCAAGATATAGTTACAAGAGAAATAATTCTCATATGTGCGATGCGATGGAAAGACGTTATAATGTAATGTGGATGTCGGTATTATGTACACATTCAGATACAAAGGATACTAGGAAAGTTTTGCAATAGAGCTTTGTTTATTTAATTTTTTCAAAGTATGTAATTTCCTCTACATTCAGTACACCTCTCCATCCTCCAAAACCAATTTTTAAACCAGTTCTGCCAAGTTTCACTAGGGGGTAAAGCACACTCGTTGTCCCAAGCCCACGGAAGGTCCTCACTGGAAAACCTCCTCCCTTTTAGCTACATTTTCACATGCGGAAACAGTGCAAAGTCGCAGGGAGCATGATTTAGACTGTAGGGAGGGTGCTCGAGAAGTTTCGTGATGCAGGAACCAGGTGTCTATTCTTGACTTTGGCCGCAGGTTCTTCATAGATCCAATGACTTTAGGCAGGCACTGTTCAGTATACCACTTAACTGTGACTGTTTTCTGTGTGTCCAAAACGACGCGTTCCACAATTCCATTCGATTTGAAAAATACCTGAATATCGTTGTGCGATGTGGACAAACATAACCTAGTGCAAGAATCATTTCTTCGAAGCACTGGTCTATGTTGAAACTACGCACGAAATTATAACGCAAAACTGCCCTTATCTCATTTCGTGACTACGATGTCATCGCAAGCACTTTACACTCTCACTTCACTACTAATGAATAACTGAGCCCATCGACATGGCGCGGCGGCTACTATGCACGATCCATTCCTGGATGGATTGTTTATAATAATGTGGACCGAAAAAGACGCTGAAGCGGCGCTGGTGAACCACATCTATTCACGTCAACAAAAGTTTTCATTCAAATAAGGTTATGCATTTGATGGAAAAGTAATTCCATATTATTATGTGGTATTACCACATAACTAAAGAATAGACTCGAATAAGCGTTACTCTTAGGTAGAAAAATGAAAACAAATCGGAAGTAGCAAATCAGAAAGGCATAATGTTTTAATACGACGATACTAGACCCACATTTTTTTCTAACAACTTAAATAAAACTCGGACAACCACTAGGATAATGCCCACATTTTGTCATATCATTCCTACTAATTTATTTATGATTTTACACCATGCTGCGAAATCTACACTTCTTTTAAACAATTCGTATAGCTTAACTAATGACAATACTACATTTCTGTATTAGGATTGTCGATCCATAATAAACCATAGGACCATACGTGACAATTATTTGTGAATATCTGACTACTCTGTATATATTCTTCTATAACCAGTAACTTGACTTACTCATTTAATCTCCGCCTGCGCTTTTTTTTTATTTTCATTATTCATTAAATACAATTAAAGAAGCCAATAATAGTTATCCTTAAGAGGATACGTAGGAATGTTTCTAAAATAAATCAAAAGATGACGCTAGTCACGTATGCTGTTCATTTGTCTTGAAAGTTCATTCTTTATAGAACATTTTGTGCATAAACACAAGCCCTTGTTATTGATCCTCGTAAACAATTCCAGCATTTTCTTAATCATTAGAACAAGGCCTGTGCAGTGATGAAATATTTCTTTTTGAAATGCTTAAATGCTAAACAAATAAAAACTGAGTTAGACGATGTTCATGGTGAACTTTCTACTTCGTATACAACAGTTGCAAACTGGGTTTGCTGAATTTAAACGTAGTAGAACAAGCATAAAGGATGCAGTATGTTCTGCTGGACAAAAAATAAAATAGGATGAAGAAATAACCGAAGAACTCTATTAAAATGTGATTAATAATCATCGAGTAAGATCGAAAGAGAAAGTAGAGAAAGATAATAATAATAATAATAATAATAATAATAATTTATTAAGTTACCCAACAGAGATTATTACTCCAAAACGGGTAACAAACAAAGAAATACAAAAAAAAAATTAAACCATAGTTACATTGTGAAAATGAAATATGTATCTTAAAACAAAATATATTCATACAAATAGTGGTCACAGCAAATCGTACTGCAGATTGTTGAAATTCACCGCCGAATGAACCAAAGGGGCCTTCAGCAAAATATTGGTCCTTGCCGTAGGGACATAAATTAGTTGATTTGTCGTAGATCCCAGGCGTGGAACAATGAAATAAACACGCGACAGTAAATCCGGCGTATCAACACTCCCAGTAACGACACTCTGCATAAATGAAGCGCTAAGAGTTTTTCTCCTATCAGACAGCGATACGATATCATGTCTCTCCAACAACTCGTTGTAATTCACTCCACGGACAGGATATCGACCATCACATTTAAATGAGAGGTATTTCAGAAATTTGCGCTGTATCTGTTCCAGGAGGCTAGTTTGAGATTTGTAGATGGGGTACCAGACTATAGATGCATATTCCAGTTTGGAAATAACATGAGCAAAGAAAAGAGTCTTCAAAGTGTCCATATTATGAAAGTATCGGCATGTTCGAATTATAAAACCGAGAGATCTGGAAGCCGCAGCCGTCACACCAAGAACATAATCGGAGAAAGTAAATTTCTCGTCAAATATTACCCCAAGATCTCTGATCGAGGACTTACGAGAAATCGTAACGCCGCCAATTGAGTAACAGGATTCTATTCTAGAAATCCTTCTAGAGTAAGACACTAGGAAGCACTTCTCAATGTTTAAACTTAAGCGGTTACACAAGGACCAGTTATAGATTTTGCTGACATTGGCCTGCAACAAATCAACGTCGGACAGCGAGTCAATTCGATGAAAGATTTTAATATCATCGGCGTAAGCCAAGACCGGGCAGTCGATAGACCTAATCAAGTCATCCACAAAAATATTAAACAAAAGTGGTCCACGGTTAGACCCCTGTGGAACACCGGAGGAAGAATGAAAGAACCGAGACTTAAACCCATTGTAATAAACATAATTCATTCTATTGCTCAAATACGATTGGAACAGCTTCAACAGCGATCCACCGATACCAAAGGAACTCAGTCTACACAGCAGAAGTCGATGATCAATTAAGTCAAACGCACGGGAAAAGTCCGTATAAATGACGTCCAATTGACTACCAGCATCGAGAGATTGAGCGATCTCCTGGGATATAATGGCCAAGTTAGTTGTAGTAGACCGTTGAGTCATAAAGCCATGCTGTGCGATGGACAGATGTGGTCTGGTGCCAGCAGACACACGCCTATAGAGCAGCATTTCAAATATTTTAGCAAAAGTGGAGATCACTGCGACTGGTCTATAATTCCGGACATCAGACTTGTCCCCCTCTTGAATACAGGTGATATCCTAGCGACCTTCCAGACATCCGGAAACACGGACTCGCGGATGGCCTGATTAAAAATTTTGCACAATGGAACGGCCAAAACATGGGCACAGTCCCTCACCAGAAAACAGGGAATGCCATCTTCCCCAGCGGTCCACTTATTTTTTAACCTTTTAATACTCTGGGCAACCTCAGCCGGAGAGAAAGATAATATACTCAGAGGAGGAAGACCAGACACCAAATCAGGCAGTGCAGAATCAGTAGATGCAGGCAGGAAAGTTCCAGAAAAGGCCGTAGCGAATGCGTTAACAATATCCTCTGGGTGAGTATACTCATTAGCAGTATCATGAAGTTTGCCAGGTATTCTGGGAACACCCTGTCTGATTCGAATAAACTGCCAAAAGGATTGTGGATCCTCGATCAGGCTACACTCCGTCCTGCGAAGGTACGACTCATAGGCCAAACCAATATCCCTTCTAACCAACCCACGCAATCGCTGGAACTCCATCCGGTAGTAATCATGCCGCGTGGACTTCCACTTTTTGTGATAGTACGACTTCAATTTAAGGTTCCTTTTGATAGTAGAAGAGAACCAAGGAGGATGATGATGACCACGAACAGAACGAGACTTAGGGACAGAACAATCCAATATACCATACACCCTACTGTAAAAAGCCCGAAGAGTCTCGTCCACACTCCCCCAGCCATCCAGGAAGGACCAATCCGACGCAGAGAAGTCAAGATAGAGCTGCCGGAAGTCAGCCCTGCGAAAGTTGTACCTAATGTTATTATTGGTAGGGAAAATGGTTGGTTTGGATGACTTAGCATTAGGTAAAGTAATATCCAAGGCAGGATGATGAGCGTCCTCAGGAAGAAGCGGCAGTGAGTCGTGTAGAACCTCAATGTTGCTCGTAATATTAGACAGAACCAGGTCGAGCGTTCTATCATTCGAATTAAGAACATTATTAAACTAGCGCAGACCCATAGATCCCATAAAAGACATAAATAAACTAAGCTTTGGATCGTAAGAACCCTCATCAAAAGTAAGATGAGGAAAATTGAAATCACCGACCAAGACCACATGCCTATCCGAGACGAAGACCTCAAGTAAATCAAAAAAATTTTCTAAAGATTCGCAGTCCAGGCCAGGAGGAATATAAACCAAGACTAAGTAGTAATAAAACTGAGCCTCAACCGTAACCTTTGTAATCAATAGATCAATTAAGGGTGATGCCATATCAAATGTCAAGGTATCGACGACTTCGTAAGTAATATTATTTGAAAAAGCCATCATAACACCGCCACCCAAAGATCTGCCAGTGGCGAGTGCGTCGCGGTCATGCCGAACGACAGAGTACGATGACGAAAGAAATTCGGCGCTAGAAATCGATTCGCATAGCCAAGTCTCAGTGAACAGTAGAATATCGAAAGAGGAGGAACTGCTAGCAGCAAGCAATGCATGAGTCTTACTACGAAGACCACGAACGTTTTGATAGTAGATATGTAGAGGAGAGCATCTGTTGGGATTAATTAGTTTAAAGCGGACACTATTCGAGGGACACCATGAACGTACTTCAATCTAAGATTATCTTCACCGCCGCTCTTGCGCCTTTTGAGCTCCTCTCTAACGTTTCTACAAAGTTTTTGCTGAAATGGCGTACGATCTCGTGAAATCGAGACGTTAGCGTACTTCTCAGAGCCTGCAAGCAATTTAGATCTCTTAAGTACCTGCAGAACTACATCAGTAGAAGCGAGACTAATCCTTAAGGGCCTTTTAGAAACAGCCTTTGTGGCATCAAACCTACCAAGTCTGCCAAATTCAAAATCCGAAACGGAAACACCAAGAAAATCAAAAATTTCAGTGGCAGCTTTGCGCTCGGACGCCACACGCTGACCTTTGGAATCATTTGCAGTCTCAGGAACACCGAAAAGAATAATATTGTTTTTACGCCTTTCCCGTTCAAGCACCTCCTGAACAATCTCTTCGGTTGCGAGTAAGGAGTTAACTTCACTAGGCTGCGGGATAATGGGCACTGATTTCAAGATTTTGATCTCTTCCTGTAAAGCAAAAATAGCTGCCTTCAAGCTGAACAGGTCGCTAGCAAACTTCGAACAATCCCTGCAGGTCCAGTACAAGCCGCAGTTAGAGTTGATCTTCTTAACCTCATTCCTCGTCAGTTCCACACAGGAAGTTTTAAATGGTTTCTTGCAGACAGCACAATTAATGTAGCTATCATCTTTGTTTATAGAAGCGTTACAGCAAGAACAATTCATAATGTAATGTGGGTGTTAAATGCAATAAGTATTTGAATATGTTCAGAGAAAAACGTGTAGGAATAACACAAGGTCACTCTTCTGCGTCAGCGGGGTCCGTCGCGACGACTATGAGACGAACAGGACTGGACCAACGGAAACAAAAAACACAAAAGGATTACAAAGGAGAACTGTATATTATAGAAAAAATAAAGAAAAATATTACTGGAAAAAGCCAAAAGAAAAAGTAACGGAGAAAAAGAAGAAAAGAAAAAAGGAAAGTTATACTCGGAAAGAGTAAACAATCTGTACACAAATAAGAATAAACGTAATATTAAAAAAAATAGATAGGTAAAACAATAGAATATAGAGACAAAAAACTTATATAGATAGATAAAGGACAACGTTACCTATCACGTGATATAAAATTCACTACAATATGCACATTAAAAACCACCGAAAACACAGCATAAAGTAAGAGCCAAAATACACGTGTGTTAACTATGTGTAACTATGTACTATCAATAATGATACGCAACTGTTGATACATCGTTGTTAGACAAATTGAATGAAGAAATCAAAGTTAAAAGACTTTATTTTTTATAGAAAAGAACTTCGCACCACTAAGAAAATGTCCTGCCCCACAAGTCGCCAACTGCGATGGCGATACTTCACGAATTATGATTCCATTTAATTGAATCATAATTCGTGTTGAATTTCTTCCTATTTTTAAACCTGAAGAAATAATTGGCTGGAAGGAAATTTAAATTGAATATTGAAATCATTGAAGATGTAAATGGATATTTCTAAAATTTAGATAGTTCTTAATCTTTTAAGAGTTGAAACATTTTGAAGTGTTGGACTAAATGTTTAAAGTTTTGTAAAGCCATTCAGCTTTATACATTTAATACAACAGTTTTATATGATACATTTAACACAACACTTTTCAAGGTGTTTCGATCTTTAAAAAATTAATAGCTATCTAAAGCTTCGAAATATGCATTAACATTGTCAATGATTTTCGGTATTTAAACTACGTAGAAAAATACAATTTTTCTATCTTCTAAAATTTTCAGATCTGTCCTCGTAAAAAATAAATGAAGAGTTAACAGTTTGAAAAATACATAACATGAAGGAACAGAGAAAAACGCCTGTAAAATAATAAAAGATAATCCTTGTTTAGCATCTATAGTTTTACTTAAGGCTAAAATGCAATAGGACATTGTGTATGATTGTTTAAATATATACGAGAGTTCATGGTGAAATAAATCTAGAATTATTATTCTTCGTGTGGCAAATATGTAGAAGTATTTGCTTTTGTTTTTGTTTTATCTTTCTGTGATCTGAAAAATAGATCCACGAGAAGATATCTAGCAAAAGTTTTAACATATTGTAAGACCAATTATAATGATGTCTATCTGGAGCTAATGTGAACTTTAAGATGAAAGGTGAATTAAAATGAATTTCAAAAAAAGCAAGTAATAATGCGAAAACTGAGTGAAAACACAAAAATTCATAAAAATCACTGCGTTTTAATCCCAATAAACAAAAAAGTGAAAAAGAAGAATGTCAACTATTGCGTCAATATTGAATTTTATTACATTAAATTTCATCTAATATCTCTTACAAAAAGCCCGTTCGGATACCAAATTTATAGGAACTCTTAATTATTTTTCACAAGACAATTTAAAATTTTTCAAACAAACCATTTATAAGAACATCCAAAACTATTTGTAACATAATAAAATCTGTATTCTTTAACAAAACATTTAATTTGCCATTCAATTTGTAAGGAGCAGGTGCCGGCAACTGTGTCAGAAGGTCTCGAACAACCAATACAAAACTACCGTTCGCATTCTCTTATCTGTTAACTATTTATTCGTATGTTTGCCTCATACTTTTACCTGACCTTTGATTTACTAGCGGGATAAACTGGCAGACTAACCCGTGTGAATTCGATTTGACAGTGCGAACCAGTCTAGACCACCTATAAATAAAACCATCAGCATAAATTTTGTTCGGGAAGAAATAAAGAATTCCTTCATAACGTCATATAACTGTCATTGTGTATGCTGAAGGAAATTAATAGGATGTCGACATATTTACGACATAATCTTCGATAAATTCCGCATCCTTTGTTAATTACATACAATGCTATTCATAAATATTTGCCCCAAGAGTTGTTTTCAGCGTTATTAATGGTTAAGTACTAAAAGCATATTTCTAAATCCAAAATATAATTATATATACAGATTTTAACGACAATACTATTAACAATAAATATATGAACCGTCATTGATGTTACGTTTGATATGCTGTTAGTTTCGTTGTGTTAAAAAAAGTAAAAAGAACCAATATAGGTGATCAGTTTCATGCTTATTTTTTATATATTGTAAGTTAGAGTATACTGTTAGACTTTATTGCTGATTCAATGCAAATATTTTATGCTTAAAAGCTTTACACTAAGCTACACTTGATTTATCACCTTAATGATACTTAGATAACTGTACTTATCCTTCTTACTTGAAAGTCATATTCTAGTTACTGTATTAGTGTGTTTTGTCACAAATAGAACTCTTAACGTACGTTATATTAAATTGGTTATCTATGTAGTGTACGATCACACTACTTCCTCAAGGCCGTATACGAGGATTGGCTGTAAAGTCCGTGTAATAATAGATAAATTGCTCTTTATCTATTTTTGTGGTGAACTGGCAAATTGTTTTCTTATCAACGTGAATTATCAAATTTCAGATTTACTACTTTCGTCCTGTTTGATTGAGAATGTCTTGGAATTTTTTTACGAGATGTATAATGTTGATATTCATGCTGTTATTAAGTACTTCTTCTTGAAATGTTTACCAGCGACGAATATTCGTAATATAATGAGGGATAGTCTGAAGAACAACTTTTTCATTTACCATTATTGATAAAATGGTTCGGAGTTCAAATATAGAATTTCTGTCAGGCATGAAACTACATTCCATCTTACGACGGCAAGGATCGATATTCTACAAAAACCACCTATAACATTAATGTGTTGCATTGCCGCTAGACTTATATCAGAATTTTTTTTTTTTGGAATTCCAATAATATTACTATTTATTTATCTTATTACTTAGAATATGAATCTAATTTTATATTTTTTAATATAGAATTTGAATGTTTGATTTATATTTTTAGATATTCTTGTCTGACGTTTTACATTTATAATTATTTTCTTTGTTTTTGTTTACTTATCATAGTTTTCTCCGGTAATTGGAAAAGATTTATTAATATTGTTATATAGAAAAAGATCGTTCATTCATCCATTTAAAACGAAATTTATCCGATTACATTTTTTCATATCGTGCATCGTCTTCTACGAATTACGAGCTTGACCGAATTATTTACATTTAGCTTGATGGCAGTTTATATGTTCTTTGATATATATTGATAGCCCATCTGCGTTCGGATAATAAACTTTACGAGTTGTGCTTGTACGTCCTATAAATGTGATATATCGACGTGTCATTATTTTTGATCGCCATCGTGACCCAGAACGTAATACAAATGGGACATTTTGCAATCTTTAAATTCGATTGTGTTTCGCGGAAATTTCGTAAAATAAATCTAATCGTTTCCTATTTCATCGTCTATAAATTCCTATTAATACTGTACCTGCTGCCTGCGTAAAGCACTGCGCATCCCAATTTTCATTGAAATCTACATATACTTCTTTGAGTTTGATATAGTACTGCGACTCCTTCTTTTTCGTTATGAAAAATTATTTAAGAAAATGAATACATATCAGAAAATAATTTGTTAAATTAAGTTTTATTTTTAAATTGTTTTGTTGTGAGTTATATTAAATTTACTGTTCTTAAAAATATTATGGAACAAGCAGTTGGGTTCAGTACCCCTCTATGCCTAGTATTCTTATATTACAGGCGTACCTTTGACTCTATCCATAAAAGTTGTATTTAGACATCATTGGTAAATCTAGAAATTCCGGAAAGATTATTCATTTGACAAAAGAAGTATGCAATAATTGAACCGCAAGAGTTATGCATACCAGTAGCCTTTTATTTGATAAGATCTTTTGTGTGCGCTAAGAATGTATATTATCAACTTTACTATTATACACAGTATTGTTATAGAGTATTGACGAAGTATTAAGTAAGACCTTTGCACAATCAAGCGAGGAGTAAGTGGGACTTTAATCAAGTTCTTGAGAATCTAGATTATACTGACGACATATGTATGTTTGCTACCTCATAATGTAAAAGACATGTGAAAAAAACTAAATATCCTTAAATAGGAAACTGTAAAAGTAGGTCTCATAACAAACGAAGACAAAACAAAAATGTTATGTGTCATTGTACTGAATTCTGGAAATATTACAATAGGGAATGTAACAATAGAAAGAACAGAAGAATTTTACTTATTTAAGTAGTATGATAAGGCAGGATGACAATATAAACAAAAAGGTTACAAATAAAGTATTCTATATTTGTAAATAAGGTATAGCTAGTACTTGTAATGGAGTTCATCATAAAAGCTAAGCTATTTAGCGCTACTACAAAATTAATACTTGTCTATGAATCGGAAACAGTAACAAAAATAACTCAAAATAATCTAAGCTGTTAAAGAAATTATGTGATTATTAAATGACAGAAGTTACTCCGTAAGTTTTACGTTCCGATATTCTAATTGAACAATAAGGTTGACCATCTTATTTCATGCTTTCCCGAGTTTACGTCGTAATGAAGTTTTATTAATGAACTTAACGGAATAAAGAACAAAGATTTCAGTGAGGAATTTTCTTGAAAAAGGAGTACATCGAGTAAACATCCCAAAACGGATAAGTAAAATCTAGCAAACTTACGTTGCATTATTATTATTTTTATTTTAAAAAACTTATGTAACGAATACATGTCAGTGTAATTTTTTTTTTATTTACTTTCGACACAGTTTAATTGGTAAATAATTTATTCTTAAAAATAATAATTAAATTTAATTGCATTTGTTTAATTCACAATAACTGTATGAACGCCTGAAATCTAAGCATTTTTTATATCTTATAATTTATTTATTACTTCTTACTCGCTTTGGTCTAGCTTTTTTTGGATTACTTGAGTGCTTAACAATTGTACACGTTAGGATAAAAGCAATTATTAAAATGTTTTATTCTCTTCGATTGTACTCTAGATTTGACTTATGCCTCAAATCAACTGAGCTGGAGATAAGCACTCAAAAAGCTAAGCTTTAGGAAGGAGTACTAAAAAAATTTCCTTGGAGTATACAAGAGGATTTTATTGGTTGTTACGCCTCTCTACACGCTAGTGTAGATAATAAATCACGAAAGTACGTATTGCCTACCTAACTTCTAAGGCTGAAACGTGCTGGTATAACCAAGAGAGTTAGGGGGTTTTTATTGAAAGATCTTATAGAAGGCGCCACAGCATCGACTCCTCTGGAAGCTATGTGCCAAATTAAAGCACCTGGATGCCAAATACGTGCCATTGGAATGTTTCGGGAAATCCAAATGTTCAAATTGTAGTAATAAATAAGGGAAAAGAAAACCAATTGGTTAAGACAAAAATCTATCAATTTTTTTGGACTATTAAGAAGAAAAAGTATCAGTAGTAGCGACGTGATTTTAATTTGATGCTAATATATGCAAAATTAGGTATAACCTTCTTTGCGGAATTAAAAGAAAACGATACAGTTCAATAAATACAAGAACAAAAAAGTTCAATACGCAGTAAGTATATTAAGATGTTAAAATAACATGTTACAGATGTATGCCACTGAATACGTACTCAGCTCACGACATGTTTGTTTGCATAATTATTACAAAATATTACGCCAAAGTTATATAATAAGCCCATCGAAAATGTTCAGACTGTATACTAATAAATTAGGTACAATAGAATAATACTATCTTAAGGAGTCAATAAAAAAGCAATAAACAAAGCGATTGATGGTCTGTAACTTAAAGAATTAAAAGCCAGGTAATTAGCTAGCTATATTCATATAGACTAAATAATTAAAACAACTATTTAACGAAGAAAAAATTATAGCAGCTATCCCTGAGAGTATAACTACTTTAAGACTATTGAACGTATGTAAGTAATGAGCAATTATAGCAGCTGTTAAATAAGTGAATAACTATATTGCGACTATTGCTTATGTGGTATATATGTAAATATTGAACGAATATCACAGCGGTCGCATAAGTGCTTGTCTACGTTAATTCTATTGACTGTATATACGTAAATTATAAACAATTTTAGAAGCGGTTTAGTAAGTAAACAAGTAAGTTAAATCTTTGGTACCGTCTCTATAAGCAGTCCTTTAACTCCTGGCGATTTGGCAATGCATTTAGAAATACATGAAAAGGAAAGAACAAGGACGCAATTTATACAGACTACTAAATAAAGAACAACTTATTGGACTAATATGTTGTGAAGCATTGTACATAGTAAAGGTAATGACATCATAAAGAAAGTGACAATACAGACTTTCAAAACAATGCGAGAAATTTCAATGGCGAATACCATTACAAAATACTGGTGATCAGAAGGTAGCTAATTAGATACTTAAATAGCATTCAAAATTAAAGGAAAGAATAGAGAATGAAGGACAAAAATATGAAGCAAGGTAGAAAAACAGAATGTGGAAAACAAGTTGGAAGAAAACTAGAAAAGTCCAAAATTCTCAATAGCAGAATTTAAAAGGACTCAATTTAGTTTCCTGAAACAGAATATAATGTCAGATCAAGAGTAGGAATTTTTATCAAAATGTATGTAATTTTCCGAAGAATCATAATAATACATTTGAAATAATATCGAAGGTAGACATATTGCTCTGTAATTGTATTTTTACTTTTTGATCTTTCTTCGTAGTATTTGACGAACAAAGGATTAATTCTCGCTTCTATATTGACAGTTTCGAAGCCATTGACGGACAAGAGCAGTAAAGTTGCAATATTTATTTTGAAAATTATTGTATCGATTTTTCAACTTTTCAAATTGTGTTGAGTCTGTTAACCGTTCTATAATCTTCACTTCAAAGAAACTGTTATTTTGAATACAATACGAAACTACTAATATTATCACAACACATCCTTATGAAAAGCCATAATGAGTTGGGAATTTGAATTTTTTTTTATTCTCGCAGATGTTAGGTTAGGTTTTACTTAACACTTCTATACATTTCATTCGAAAGAACACGCTACTTTATTGCAATATGGAGCTGCTAACATGTACTACTATTAATTATGTTTTTTTTATATTTCAAACAAAGAGGAAATTTATATTTAAATTTATTTTTGTTTTTAAATGAAAATATTATTGAAAAAGTCTTTCCGGCTTGCTCTTTTATCTGTATCTGTGTTTAAACAGCCTTGATATAAATAATTATTTCTAATTTTCATTTACCTCATCTTTAATAGTTACGAATTCGCCACTACTGTTAATTTTATGAAACTCTACCTTTTATAGTTCTTCCTCTTTGCAATCAACTTGTAACATATTAACGTTATGTTTCAAAATAATTGTTGGTGCTATAACCCTTGGATGTTTGATAAAACTTTTGAAAGCTATTAGTTCTTTTTTTAAAAAAAAATCAGATTTGTTTGTAAAGCTACATTTTTATCTTCAATAGTAATCAGATCCTTCTCAAACACAAGGGACTCCAAAATAAAACTCCATAAAAAAGAATATTTATGGAAATTCATTGTTTTTTCATTATTTGTACTTGTTCTAAATTTCTCTTACATCGAAATACACAATTAACAATATATGGTACCAATCTTGAATATAATTAAGAAGTTAAGCGTTTTATTCGATTCAGAGGTGTATTTTAGACAACATCTGAGAACAGATATTTCATCTACGCATTTACAAAGCTCTTAGTTTTATTTGTATGTATTTTGATCAATTTCAAAAATATCAATCTACCTGACTTTACTTTCAATATTAGGAAAATAAATTATGAAGCTTTGTTCGGTGCTCTTGATATACCTTCTGTCGATGGCTTTTACATATATCAAATATACATTTGGTTCCTTAAATTTTTGTTATCTAGAATCGATGGAGTTTTTCTCCTAATTGACACAAGTCGGTGTAATTTCGGTCAACAGCAATATGCAATTTTTCCTATGGAAATAATTCTGTAAGAATTTCATTATACTTATGTGCTAAGGCTTAATTCAAAGTTCTACTATACCACTCGCATTCCTATGACAAGAACCAATGTACTGTGCTTTTCCTTAACATAATCATGTGTAAAAATGGGAATAAATGCACATTAAATATTTTATTATTATATAATTTTTTGTCAAAATTTTTGTTAAATAATAACGGAATAATTTCGAGGCTTCATCAAATTAAAATGAATCACAAATATACTACAATTATTAATCAAAATTGTCCTTAGAGAATAAACTTCTAGTATACGAGTATAATAAAATCTATTTGGACATATAGTGTGTAAGCTTGGAGCTGTTCCAAACCATGAAATACAAAAATCATCCAAAAGCTACAGGCGAAAGTTCTAGGCACAATTGTCAATGCATTTTATATGTTCCTAATCAGACGCTCTATAATAACTTGCAAATCTCAATTGTATCTGGCGATATACGAAGACTATTTGTACTCTACCATCAACAATTACAATAAGATGAGAACACATTAATTGAAAAAATAATAACCCAACGCTATACGTATACTTTTTAAATATTCGAAATTACATAGATTAAGTGGCAATTTCAAATATCCATTGGTATATAAAACCATTAACGCTGGTTGATTTTCTGTGTTATTTCATTTAATTAATTTACTTACTTATAGCTTCTTATCATAGAGATAGATTGTAAATTTGCAGATTAAATAAATAAAAAATATTATATAAAATAATTTATTAAATAAATATGTATTTTTCATTTTCCTCAAATACTTTTTTTTAATAGGTCATTAAAGTGCGTTGGTACAGCTTCGATTTGTGTTAGAAGATGTTTAAATATGTTTAAATGTCAAACGATCAATCAAATCTTTTATTATTCAGATGATTTTGAACTTTTTCTTGAATAAAGCAAGCAGCTTTTATTTTATTGCTGCCTTAGTGGAAGATCACGACTTCCGTATTTGCAAATTCTAGACTTTTCTGAAACGTTGCCTGTTTCAATCTATCCAGCTAACTTCAGTATTCATTTGAATCGAGAACTTGACCATCTAAGAACAACACTTAAAGCACTAAATTTCTCTAGTCTTATCTAGTATTTCAAAACAATTAATAAAAATGCAAACTTGTTGTAATTTACCCTAAAAGTCTTACTATCGTTTCGACTTATAGTTATAATTTACTCATCTCTAGCGTACCTTAAATACCCATTTTAGAAGTTGTTTCAACTAGTTCAATTTCAGAAGATATTTAGACGCTAACTAGTTTTTTTTGGACAATTTATGTGGAATCCAAACATGCACACATCAATCCTTTTTAATCACTTTACAACTATGTCTATGTTAGAACTTCGTGAAATTTCTCGTGATGTTAATCAACTGTCTACCGTGAATATATTTTATAATGCAACATGCACATACATACATAACGTAATAATGAAATGACAGCAATGTATTTTAGCGTGTATTTTATTTTGCAACATAGGATGTGAAATACAGTAGTTGAACAAAATTTAAAAACTAATTTAACAAATTTTACAAAAATGTCACCATTGACGGCCAGACAGTATCCTAAGCGATTGTAGAATTCATTTATTGTATTTTGTATCTGCTCTGGAGTTATTTCTCTTGCAGCAACTCGTATTCTATTTTTTAATTGGTCAATATTGTTTAGAGGTTCTCCATGAAAAACTTTATTTCTGATACATGACCAAAGAAAGAAATCGTTTGGAGACAGGTCTGGTGACCTTGCGGACCATTCTACTTCTCCTCCACGGCCTATCCAACGGTTTGGAAATCTTTGGTTGAAAAATGTTCTAACCATATGAGAATTATGTGCCGGCGCGCCATCATGCTGGTACCAAATCTCACCATCAATATTTAAAGCGTGGAGGACTGGCATAACTCTGTACTCAAGCTATTCTAAATATTTTTCTCCTGTAAGAGTACCCTCAATAAAAAACGGTCCTACAATATGGTGTCCAATCAACCCAGTCCAAACATTGACTTTCTGTGGCCGCTGAGTCCTTGTGATATGATATCTATGCAAATTTTGTCTACTCCAGTAGCGGCAGTTCTGTGAATTTACTTCACCATTTACATAAAATGTTGCTTCATCTGTAAAGCAAATTCTACGTAGTAAAGTATCATCATTATGAAGCTTATCCAACATGATTTCACAAAAGTTACTTCTTCTTTCTGCATCATTCGCAATTAGTTCCTGATGGTTTTGAAAATGATACGACTTAAAATGTTCTCGTTTTAGTAGTTTATGCACGGAAGATTTGCTTACATTTGTAGTTTGTGCTAAAGCTCTTGTGGAGAGCATATTATTATTTTCGATTGTTTGTAGAATTTCATCTCTTTTGGCGTCAGTAATAACATATCTTGGCCTATTCTTTTTTTTATGATTAGGAACGATGCATCCATTATTTTTATACTTCTGTACTAACCTACTTATTGTAGTTGGACTCGGTCTTGGACGGTCAGGATATGTAATTTGAAACAAATTTGCTACTCTCCTCAAACTCATATTCGAGTTATACCAGTTCACTAATAACAGTTTTTCTTCTACACTATACATACCTCAAAAATAGAGTAACTTATTTTGACATCCTATGTCGCAAAATAAAATACACGCTAAAATACATTGCTGTCATTTCATTATTACGTTACTCTAGCAACTAGTGTATGTATGTGCATGTTGCATTATAAAATATATTCACGGTATATCAATTACTTACTTACAGTCAAAATATAGTCATCATTAAATGTGATTAGATGAAAGTTGGGATTCAGATTTGCGGAAAGACAGTAAGTAAATGCCCTCTAGCAAGTGTCACCACTTATGGCCGTTCACTATGCATAGTTCATATTTTAAGTTGAATTTCTGTCCTCTTTTCGTCAAATAAAAATAAAATTTTCATTTAAATGTAAATACTGCTTAATACGTTAAAGAACAAAATTGGTAATCTACTGAGAAATCGAAGAAATGAACTTTAATCTACCAATTTTCAACTTTAAAAAAACTTTTGAATAGTTAGCTTTCCTTCTTATTTCTTTCTCTATTTTTAAATACTTTTTTAATTTGTATTATCTTTTTTATTTTATTTTTCTTTATTTATTTTCTTTAATTTCTAACATGTGCCAAATATTGTCTTGTATTATTTAATATTTTTAACATTTTTCTATATAGTTCAAAAGAAATCTGATGTCTCAAATCAACGTATCAGAATGTAGAATTAGTCTTCCTGCATTGGAAATAAATATTATCCAAGAATTCGAAGCAAAATTTGAAAATCTATAAGAAAATTTCAAATCCAAAATAGCTTCGTTTCAACCCGAAACGATTCCAGAACCGGTCCTGCTTCTAATTTCAATAATAAAAGAAACAATTTGTCAAGATGAACACCTCAATTCATCTACAAAAAACTCAATGCCACACGAGTACCTACCTATTCATTATTTTATGTGTGTATTAGAAATTTAAAAGCCATAATATATGTTTTACACCTGGATGTGGCTCTTATGGTAAGCACACATTAAATTAACGCGGCCAGTGTATTATAAATACATGCCTACTTATTCAAATCATGAAATCGTTCCTCGTTTTGTTTGTTCATTAACTCCATGTGAAATTAATCTTACATTCGGTAGCTTTTGCAAACTATAGATAGTATGTATATTTTTAAGTAATTGGTATCGCTTCTTCTACAAAACTTGAGTGACCAATACCGCATAATTAACTATTCACTATTACTGTGTTACTAATAATTGTTAATAATTAGGCAATTAAGCTACCTTTTCTGGTAAAGATTATAAGTGAAATATCTAGGCTAATTAAATTTATTATTAACTCTGTTGATCTCTCTCGTTGATCACTTACATTACATATGCAATTACGCCTTCTAAATATAATGATCATAAAGTCAAGAGTTTCTCAAAGATCGAATTTGAAGCCTTTTTTCTTCAAACTTTTTATGAATGATCTGCCAAGTTTAATTTGTTTTCAATACTTGTGTATGCTGATAGCACTGGTCAACAAAATTTTTATCCTAAGTCACTAACTGATAAAATTAAACAGCAGTCTTGTTGGCTGACAATTTGGATCACTCCAATTTTTTTCGTAAACTTTTTGAAGCTTTCGGGATATATCATGACCCTAGTTCGTGGAGATTATTTATAGATTCGTCAAAGATCACACTAAAAGCGGTTTTGTTACACAACGGACACCTTTATTGTTTCATTTCGATAGGTTGTGCTATTTCTGAAAAGGAAATTTACAAAAACATAAGAGTTTTGTTAAAGAAGATAAAATATGAAGACTATTCGTGGAATATATCGCGAATTTTAAAGATATTGCATCTATTTTGAGTATCCAATGAGGTGACTCCAAATGCTGTTGCTTTCGATGTCTCTTAAAAGTTTAAATTTGTTGGCCAGTGTAATTTATCCAGTTATTCAATATTTTAATGACGACTGGTTCCAATATTATTGCTGTTTGGTGAGCGTTGATTTTGAGAATTAACTAAATACAAAAATGTTGTTTCGTTTCTTACACTAAGAAAACAAATCCTTTCAATAAACAAAAAGGTCATTAATGGAAAACCTTTATAACATTACTCTTTTGCAATCAAATTCTCATTCTCTGTATAGTCCACATATTATACGATAGCTTTTAGAGAAAGTATGAAAAAACATAAATTAGTTGGTGTGAATGACGTTAATGTTTTTCAAAGTAATCTCTTTAAAGATACTCGTATATTATATATAAACTTGTGCTTGTAGTTAACGAACCAACTCTGGAAACATTTCTTCCTCTCAGAAGATGGTGTCTTAGGAGCGAGTTTGCTAAACACGTTAATATCTCTTCAGGTGTTGAAAAATGCTTTCGATGCATTTTTTTATAACAAACGGAGAGAAACACAAATAAAACAGTGTTAAATCAGCATTATATCGATGTTTTCCTCCTTTAAATATTCGACTGTTTAATCGGCTGAGTGAAAACTCATATTAACATGATGAAGTTATATAATGAATGTTGTATAATTGATCGATGACTTCTGGCAAACAAGTTATTGTACGTCAATATGACCATTAAATAATTAACAGCCCTTTGACCTTCTGAGGCGGTAATATCCACATGACCATCAATTTAAAAAATATTTTTTTAAAACATTACGAGATCGAACAAGTCTTGTTGGTTTAGGTTTATCTCGGAACACCTAAATAGCTAATTAATATTTAGTTTTAGGCTCATAGTAATAAATCTACCTTTCGTCACTAGTTGTAATGTTGCAAACAGTATTTAAAGTATCTTAGTTGAATTTCCTAATAATTTCCTTGTAGAATTTAATATGATTCTTTTTTTCGGGTTTCAGTTAAATACGTGAAATTCAAGGAGGACAAAGTTTTCCATAGACAAATATTCACGCAAGATTTCATTTGTTTATTACATGGCAGATGGTTATTCACATTATGTGATTTGCCGGTCTACCTGTATCATAGTCTCTCATATGGAATCGCTGTTATATTACAACGACAAAAGCTATGGATTATCTTCACAAAATTTATCACTGAGTTTTCTATATCCACGTTTGAATTCCAAAATTCGGTTGTTTGATAGTATTTGCTCCTCAATGTCTAGACGAAAAAAATTGATTTCTTACCACTTTTTATATCGTATATAATAAGTTGCAAAATTTTTGAAAAAGATCATATAAAATCATTGTTGGAAATTATTCACAAGAAAGAAAATTCCACTAACTTTTTTGGATGTTAAATATCTTCCTTCATTTCCTTCAATACTTAATTTTTATTCATTTCTGGAACCTATCCAGTAAAGAAATATTAACTACGCTTTGCTTTCAGAATAACATGCATTGCAAGTCATGAGTTCTCGTCATTATTTTATATGTAAACTAGTTCCTGATGTGATCGGTAGTTTCATTTTACTTTTTAAGATTTATTTATTAGTTCCTGGAATTTGCTTTCATTTTTCTTAATTTGTTTACTTAACGTTTTTCAAAATCGATTTCCTCTGTAACTCCTTCTGAATAACGATATGCCTTGCGGTTAACTTACTCTACAATTATATATTTTTTCCCCAATTGGAAATGTAAGGTGTTATTTGTATTTTTTCACTACTGTGCTATTTCTTTTACTGTACATATGAATATGTATGTATTTAATTTGTATATTTGTTCTATAAATAGGAAATTGTTATTAACTAATTGTCAATCATAACATTGAATTTAACACGCATTCCAAGACAACAGTTTTTATTATTATACAGCGCGAAACATAATTTTAATAAGGTTCCATTTAGTGTCTCTTAGTTATTAATTATTACGTGCGTTGTCCTTTTTAAGTTTTACATGTAAAACGGGAATAAAATATAGCTTTTAAAGATTTCATTGTTTTTCGAAGTATTCTCCACGAAGACCAATGCACTTTTCCATGCGCTCGAACCAACTCGGGAAGCAGTTGCTCCACTAGTTTATTGGTACAGTCAAAATTGCGTTTTTGAAGGCATCGATTGCTCCTTCTGACGACTGGAACCTTTGACCAAGTAGTCCGTTCTTGACTTTTGGAAAGATTAAGAAATCGTTGCAACTTAGGTCCGGACTATACGGAGGAAGGTCCAACAATTCTACGTTTTGTTGCGTTAAAAATTCAATTGTCTTGCGTGCTATGTGCGAACTTGCTTTGTCTTAATGAAGAATGATTCGTCGTACAGGGTTGGTTTTTCGAAGCTCAACGATGATTTGCGGTAAACAAATGATTATATACCAATCGGCAGTAACAGTTCTTTTATCTTGTAGAGGAATTGTTGCTACATGACTTGCTTTCGAGACAAATGTTGCCTTCTTTTTGAAAACACTTCGGGAATGGATGACTTTTGTCGGCTTTTCTTCGCATTGGAACATCCAAACAGACTTCCAATTAGGTAAAGTTTTTCAGTTTGAGAAATAAGTGGGAGTTACTTGGAGCCGGATCTGACAAATAGGGTAGATGAGCCACGACCTGAAATCTAAATTGATCAAATTTTTTCAACTTGACTGTTGTGGGAGAAGGCGCGTTCTCATAATGCAAAAGAATTCTTTTATGAGCTATACCAAGTCATTTTCCTTCAATATATCTAGTAGAGCGGCACAGTACAGTCCAGTAACCGTTTGATAGTTTTCCAAGATAATTTATGGCAGTGATTCTTTTCGAATCCCAAACAGTCGTAGCCATTACCACACCTGCCGATGAAAATGTCTTGGCTTTCTTTTGGAAAAGGCTACCATGATATGCCCACTATTGAGATTGTCGTTTGGAGTTAGGCGCATGGTAGTGAAACCATCGTGACCATAACAAATTCCCACACAAAATTAATTTGGTTTTTATTAAATAGCTTCAAATTATTGATTGACAATTGCGTTCAGCCGATATTCTCACGCTAGGTATCCTTATTGTCAATTCTTCGTCGTTCAAAGCAATGTCAGTAATTTTATTGATTATTTAAGGAATTGTTGTAGTATTTGCTTGTCTTTGTGGTACATTATTTCCAATTCATGTCACTACCCAGAGATGGTGCTGATAATCAAGTCTCACTTTTCGCCTAATGATACTCGTATGTAATATAATGCAAGTAACTTCGAAATATTAAACGGGTTACATATAAAAAATACCGAATTCCAAACTCCTGGATATTATTCAGATGAGTAATTAAACTAAACACAATAACGGACAATTTCTTGAATAACACTCGAGAGTCCTTGATAACAAGTGCTCTAATTCTAAGAGCATCAGCAATAAAATCGTTTCCTATCACCATTAACAGGCTCGCAACTTTAAGAAATTCATTCAGCCTTTAAACGACTGTTCTTTTTTTGAAGATATAACTTAACTTCAAAAGCTTAATTTCGTAAAAGGAGAACATTGTTGCACATGGAATTGTCGTAATACCAGTCACTTGAACTAGAAAAACTTGTGAACATTAAATAAAGAAAGTATGTCAATAACAAAGTTGCTGTTGTTCTTGAAAACAATATAATGTAATATAAAAATAGCAGGAAGAAATGGAATCCGATCGGATATATTTTGTTCGCTTCACATCTGGTCACCTAAATTTGCATCATGCTTTTTTGGTCGGTTCAAAATAAATGAATAGTGAGAGATTTCGAAAATAAGATTCGTGAGTTTATCGAGAATTTTTTCTCATAAAATTCCACGGAGTTCTGCTTTAATGATATCAAAATAAATAGCAAGTCATTACAAATAATTGTCAATATAATGAAGATGTAATTATTGTTTACTTTGTCGATAAATAATAATAGAGCTGATATTGCTTATGACACAACTTTAATGAAAATACGTTTTTGAAGCTTGTCTACAAAAAATACCTTCCTTACGGTCATTCGAAAAGACAAAATAATTAAGAAATTTTTTGACAAAATTCTTACAACTTTTCTATGAGAGAAAACCGTACACTAGTAAGATAACCTACTCGAGATAACCGAAAAATAGAGCAAAACTGTGACACGACGGAAAGATCTCCTCATTGAAGAGAAATCGTCCGATCCACAAGAATGTTGAAATTATCGAGTATTTGATAACCATTTTACGAAGATTGATGTCGCACATGCACGGTTAATACATCATGCCAACTGATGCATAATCTGTGCAACGCATTTACTTACCTATGCTTGATTTATGTGTATTTCTGTCGTTACCTCTACACACTAAACGTTTACACAGTGCGTTAGATGGTCTAGTCCTCTTCTAAGTCTGCACGTTTTATGGTCCCGTAATTAATTAACGACGTCAGTTTCTAAAAATACGTTCCGGCAATCTATTAATAAGACGGCTGACCACCTGTTGGCTGACACACAAACGCATACACGTGTGTCAAAGTGTGCGTATGCACGAGTTTGTGTTCTTGGAATGCGTTTATACTTTTTTTCAGCAATGATTTAGGCATCAAACGGTTTAAAATATTCGCTATATACGATACCAATCAGAAATATTTCACCAAAGAAAAATAGAAATTATTAGGATGTTGTTAAATTTATTTACTCAGTACTTCATGGTTGATATTTATAGAATGGTGTTGAAAATCAGTTATTCACGAATACTATAAATAATACGTCGAGAATTAATATCATCGTAAATTCCTTCAATACTACTTGGTAATGCCAATGAAGTTTTTGTGACATCAAACATCAAAACAGAATTGTACAACAACCTTTGTTCCAGAAATGTCAAAATAACAAAAATTATTAAGTAATCTCCTTTCCTAGGAATACCGCGATTTACACCAAAACAGCGTCAACGATTTTCTTTAACTCTTTCAGGGTTGATGGTCAGTTATCTAACCACCTATTTAAGAGTTCTCAAAACCACTGTTTATGCCGTCTGATGCCAATTTGCTCAGCAATTCCTTTTTTTAAAGTCGTCGTTGATCGTTTAATTCGAAACTTTTACTCCAGGGCATGCTGGGTAGATTAACAGATTTATTTGAAAATGTGGAAATGTGTTGTTTTTCAACGGGACTCTCCCGAATGTAATAAAAATGCTCAGTGTTTATTATTTAACGAATTCGGTGTTACTCTATGGTATAATGTCCGTTTAATTATTTTATAACCAAAGTATTATAATATATTATATAATCTACGATAAATAAGGTAAGTAGCACGGTGGCTAGATTACTAACCACTGTGCCTATAGTAGGTTTCATAAAATACATATTTATGTTGCATTATAAGGATGCCGCGTGTACTTAATGAACGTGATATAGAAGATATTTTGTTGGAAAGTATACCTTCTGATTGCGAAAGTGTGTGCAGTCTTGAATCAGATGAAGGAGAAAATTATGAGATGCAAACGGATCCGATAGTGCTCGGCGACATACCTTCTGGGCTCCAGCTAAATCTTAAAGATGAATTTGACTCGAACGATGGCATTACCATTTTAAATTTGCCTGACACTACTGATAGTGCTACTACGAGTGCTTCATTTCCTCAAACTGTTATGAGAGAATCAAAATGGAAGAAAATTTTCAGAAGGGGGGAACCGGACAAGTACACTGGGGGTAGGGTAGGGATGTACTAAACGATATAATAGAGTTAGAGGATGTCACACCTACGCCTATTGTTTAGATTTCGATATATATACTGGCAGGGATAGTGACAAAGTACAAACTGATCTCGGTGGTAAAGTTGTTCGACAATTTTGCATGGATCTGAAATTGAAAAATCACAAAGTCTTTATTTATAATTATTTCAATAGCTATGCCTTGCAGGAGACTTGTACAAAGATAACATATTTGCTTGCGGTACCGTAAACTCAAATCGTAAATATTAACCTATACTAAAAGAAGACAATGCTCTAAACAGGGGAGAACACGATTACAGAGTCAATGACATAAATATCGCCTTTCTAAAGTGGAAAGACAAAAGATCATTTTTCATGCTTACGAACTACATAGATCCGAGAAAGACTGGTATTGTTACTAGCAGGGAACACAATGGAGCCAAAAATGAAATAGTTTGTCTTGAAGCTGTGATATAATACAACAATTCTATGAACTATGTGTACAAATTCGACCACCTAAAAAGCACTGTTGCTATAGACCGAAAATCACGTAAATGAAAAATCGAATATTTTTTCACTTTTTAGACTGTGCTATCACAAACTCCTACATTGTGTACATGGAAGCAGCTCAGCAACAAAAGTTTTCGAAAAAGTGTTTACTAAGGGATTCTGGCACCAACTCAGGTGAAGAACTCTGAATTATGCTCTAAATGCTCCCACAATAGCTATGCATCTTCTCCTGTACAAATAAAGCGGCACAAACCAACTGTACCAACAGAATTACGTCTAGAAGGCAACATGCATCAGCCAGAGCGAATCACTTCTCCAAGATGCGCAAAATACAGCACTAAGAAAAGTCCGTTGCGTACTATATGGCAATGCGGCACCTGTAAAGTCCCTCTTTGTATACGAAAACATAAAACGTGTTTTTCAGATTTTCATAGAAAATAAATTTGCTTATATATTATACTAAACTTTTCTTAATGATTTGTTGTGCCAACAGCCACGGTGGTTAGTATGTTAACCACCCTAATTTGTAAAAGCCCAAACGGTCTTTTCTTTTTTTACATGTTTTTCATAATAAATAAACGTTAATTAACCTAAAAATGCAATTGTTTTTAATTCTGAAGTTATGTATAAGAAAGCGTGACTGAGAGAGTTAACTCGCTGATTGCAGTTGAATTGATATTGCTCAGTATTGCCGTTGAATGCCTTTAATTCACAAAACCAAATCCGATGAATTCGTTCGATGCGAAAACAAAAAAAAAGTATTTTTAATCAAAAACTGGTATAACAACTAGTATAACTGATACATACATATAACAATTTTTAAGAAAACGTTCACATTTATAGAAAATTAAAGTCTTTTAGTTGTCGTTTCTGGTATGACACCTGTTTAAAATATTTCTAGGTAAACTTAACTTTATTCTGCATAGTTTTAAGTAAATGATAACTTTATTTTTTATAAAGGGCGAATTTTAGATCATAACAAACATATTGCCATTGTGTCTGCCTTGCAATTTATACAGGCGCGTTTATTTGATCAGACGACTGAGGTAACCAGTTGGCAATTGTTTTATTGTAAAATTAGTCTTACGTTTAAATGCATCGTCCTAAGGTTGGCTGGATACAAATCAAATCAAAATTTTATTTCAAGAGCTGCGTCCGTAATTACCTTGTCTATGATTTATTAGGCTTTTGCCTTTTTCCTGTTTTCTTCTTCTTTTCTTTCATTTACCTTTGTCTTGAGTATCCCCGCCCCCACTCCGAAGGTTGATGTTTTATTATTTTAAGAATTGCATCTTTTAATTTACATTAGCAGTTAATTTTTTCTTATGTGGCAACAATTCAATCAGAGTAAATTCAGTAATTATTTTTGTGAGCTAACTTGTTTTGCCTGTTAATATGTGTTATTGTATTATTGATGCCTGTTACCTTGTTTACCTGCATACCTTCTATCCTTTGGAAGAAGGAAGATCGATTCATTCTAACAATGTAGGAACTGCTTCAACGAGACCGAGAAAAATTTGTGTAGCTAGTTCTACCTAACGGACAACGAATGATATGAAGGTGCATTATTTTGCGACAATTACCTAGTTCTCGATATTCAGGTCTAACATGACGAATACGATCTACTAAACGTTTTAAGATACCTAGATAATACTCAGAATTAACAGTTATAGTACTTTAAACGAATTATTTGTAGATAGCTCCCAGTGGAATCGTAAAAAGACAAACCAGATCACTCGTTGATTTCCTTTATCTAGTTATCGCCGTTCAAAACTTTAACGCTTAGTTTTTAGATCGTATTGAAAACCTCACATCTCGTACTACCGTCCAGTTACAATTGTTCTTAAAACGGCTTTATCTTTTCGACATTTTATAATGATGTCTTTCCAATATCCAATTTGATACAATTTTTGGTCACTCATCAATTGATTGAAATAAAGCTACTTTTTATTTAGCTTCTAAAGATGAAGTCGTTCAATTAAAATAGGATGAATTGTTGTTTTGGGTATTTCAAATTATGAACTGCTACACTTAAATACGTCGTATCTTGCCTTCTAATTAACTAAATGTTGACAGAGTATATGTAATAAAATAGAAAGCCATCTGCGAAATGGAGGCATCAAATGAGAGGATGCTTCGGATTTAGCAATTTATAGAAAGAAATGGAAAAATTGAGCACAAATAGCTTTACACCTAATGGCGGACAGGCTTGATTTTTAACCAAGCGAAAACCATAAACGTACAGAGTCGATATTCACCGGAAAATATTATTTTATATTAATTCTTCAGTAGTAATGGATTTTCTTATTTATTTTTCTCAATATTTCCAAAAAAAATTATGTTGACTTAAATAAAGAGTACAAAAATCCATTTATACTATATATAGTACTATATATACTATATATACTATATATACTATATATACTATATATACTATATATACTATATATACTATATATACTATATATACTATATATACTATATATACTATATATTCACATTCCCAACAGCTTAAAATAAATTACAAGTCACAAACTGTAGTGATTTAGGAACTTTGGCTGCTGGCACTTGCCTTAAATGTGAAGGAAAACGATGGCAATATCTTGCTTCGGATTCGAACTCGAAGTCCCAACGTGATGAGCCGGTAACTTAGCACTGACCTATAGTTCAGTTAAACCACATTTTTCCAAAGAGAGTCAGATTTAATAATATCAGCTGCTGGTTAATATGTTAGAAATTAATAAGAGAAATTACATAGAAAGGAATGATCGTTTTTCAGCCACGTTATTCCTAGGGACCTTGGAGTCAAAGAAACTAAAATAGATATGAATATTTTTGTCCATATGAAGATACTCTAGGACTTCAACTAGAACTTTATAAGCGTTTCATTGATAACATGAGGACGTATGCTCTAATTTAAAATACGCCTTTTTTAAATAACCCTCACATATTCTTCGAATGGTAGCAGACAGCAAGATTTAGATTTCAGCGTCTTCGTAAAACTGAAATGCTATGGAATAAGTCTTGATTACTTTGTAACGCAACTGTTAAAAAAAGGCAATAGTGAAAGCAAGCATCATAATAATGCATTCAATATCAATTGATTAGACTATCATGTTACTCGCATTATTCTTCGACATGCTTCCTTTTTCTTCCTCTATTATCCTTCTATTGCGTTAGTTCTTATACTATTATGTTCCCATTCACGGCATTTATCGTGCAAGGCTTTACCTAAATGGAGGGTGCATCATGCCGTAAGAAAAGCAATATTCCTTCAGCAGAAATTTTTACTGGTCGACTGTCTGGGTATTCGTTTTCATTTTCACTACTTTTGTCAAGTTCTGCATCTAATCGTAAGTAGCTTAATGTAAAAGATAATCTTAAGCAGTTGCATTTATTTTTTAATTTTTAACTTTAGACACTTTATCCACATTTTGACAATGTCTTTACTAAGGAGTCGTTGCTATTTTCAACAATTAATTCCGCATTTGGCTTTCACGTAGAACGATTGTCTTGCCTCTTATGAAAAGTCGATAATATTGTCATCAAACAGTGGCACATAACTTAGTTCCCCTGATTCAAAAACATTATCACAACACTAATTTTGTTACTTCATTTTTATTTGGAGCACTTTTTAAACTTCTAAATAGCGCTGGTACGCCTATGCTAAAACTACTTAATATAATGCTTTTATAAATATGCAAATAAAATGACAAATTCTATAAAAAAATTAAGTAGCTTATTAAAAATTTGAAGATAAATGTGTTTCATAATAAATACTGTAATCATTTTAATTATTTATGACCTGCCTTTTGTTTTAGTTTCATCGATTCATGGGATGGTCTCTGGAAAATTCGTATATATTTTTTGTTTTATAATTTTGCATAATGTAACAACGCAATTGCTTCTCTTAATAATTGACATTGCTGATAAGTTAATTAATGATATTAAATGACAGAAGTCATCTGTGTTGTACTTATACTCGTCTGAAGAATTTATATTCTTCTATTTTCTTATATTCACCTATTATAGACTGAAATTAATTAATAACACAAGTTCAATAACATACAGGAATTTTAAATCGACGCCATCTATTATTAGCTGATAGAATAGTCACAATCAGATAAAGAGTATTCTTAATAATGACAGTATTGTACGAATTTGAAGAATAGCACAGTTGGGTATATACATACATAGTTCGTTATATGAATGACATAAAGAAGATATTGAAAAATGAGGATAGGTTACTGTTATCTATTGAAATACTGTAAATATCATGTAGCTCTGATAAATAAAAAGATAGTTAAAGTGAGCGAGGGAAATATTAATTACTTAGATTTATCGTATAATAATCTCATTCTTGTAATTATTGAGTTTAACTTCAAGTAGTCCCATAAATGAATTAATTGATAATATCTTTTAATTTACAATCTTGTTATAGTTAAGTACATTTACATAAAACAACCGTAATTATTTTACTATGCTTGTAAGTTGTTCTTTTTTCTAATGAAATTTGCAGATCTTTTTAACAGATGGTTTGCCTTATGTTTTACATTTAAATGGAAAAGCTGATTACGCTATCAGACGTAAATTTTCGATGTTATATAAATTTTGGGAAGCTCCTTTTTGCATTCTCATTCAACAAAATAGAACTCCAATTTCATTATAAATCTTAACCGCATTGTGTATAGTATTATAAAATTTCATCAAATACTGGTCCTAGTTTCTAGGTCCTGGGTTCTAGTTTTTGGAAGTTGGGAAACGTGAACGCAGCGTGAACAGCATAAGCTGTTGAATTGATTACTAGAGTATCTGTGGACAACGATCGATTCTATTATTCATTACAAAAAAAAATGTACAAAAAACAAGCATTACGTATAGTTCGCTGATGAGCTAAGAATTGAGGCTGATATTGTCGAGTTTGTAGTTTATTAAATTTAAAACTTTGGTTCGAAACTTACTTTTTTCTGTTAATTGTTATACCCTGTATGATTTCCTTAATAGACAATTAATTTTTGGATAATTGGTACTTATTAGATAATTCATATTGATGTTAAGGGATTCCCCACTCTTTGTTGACTTGTTTCT
The DNA here is from genome assembly GCA_031893035.1 of Dermolepida albohirtum. Classification (NCBI taxonomy): domain Eukaryota; kingdom Metazoa; phylum Arthropoda; class Insecta; order Coleoptera; family Scarabaeidae; genus Dermolepida; species Dermolepida albohirtum. The sequence goes on along the minus strand of JAVIWB010001894.1, from coordinate 51,075 downwards.
ACCAATTTGAGTGTTTATGTTTCGTACATCTGTTTTGAAATGAAGTATATTATTAATGTTATTATTATTATAGTTATAAAATTTACGTGTCGAAAACGTTTGTTATTATATTTCAAGTTTTTTATAAAAATATTTCATTCCAATTACTGTAACTTCTGGACGGTACAAAAACTTTTCCAATATGTCATTTTTGAAGAATTCACGAAAGATAATATAAAAATTTCACAATTACATTTGTGTCAATAAATCACTACTTCCTTGTTAATTTAACATTCTTTGTATGTATAAATTAATACATGTGTTATTTCCTCACATTATTGTTTATTTTATACAAAAAAAATTTCTATTTTTATCTACTCTGGTGCGACATTGCTTTCCAAGGAAGAAGACGATTTACTGTAAGTATCAATCAAGTTAAAACATAACAAGTAAGATAATAATTTTACAAGTAAAAAAAAAAGAAACGAATAATTTACATTCAAACATTATTATTGAAAGTACAGGTAATTATATTATTTAATAAATAATAAATGTTGTAGTAAACTGATCGGTGTTAGTTATAAGTTCTCTTATATAACGATATTTAATATTACAAAAGAAAAAAACGCATACTTCCATAGAGAGTAATAAATTAGAAAGTAGTACAGAAGTTAGGTAACTATAAATTATTTTATTATTTAATTTTTTTTAATGTTGAAAAAACTTTATTTAAAATACTTGGACGAATTCCTGTGCATTCAGGTGTATGTTTTCAATATTTTAACTATTTCAAAAATGTCAAAATCAAATATGTACGGTAATTAGTAAAAGTAGTAAAAAGTAGAATTTGTTTCACATCGTAAAAGAGTATGCAATATACGAGGGAGCGTTTTTATATTCGCGGAATGGGGGCCAAGGGGTGGAAATAAAAAACCAAATTATTTTTCTTTTTCAATATATTTACCTGCAAGACGGATACATTTTTCACATCTTTCAATTAATTTATTTATACCCTCATAAAAAAATTATTTCTCTTTATCTGCAAAATACGCCGAAACTGCCTCCTTGACTTCATCATCGGCAGTAAATTTTTTACCCCGCAGCTCTTTTTTCATTTTCGGAAACAGGTAATAATCACTCGAGGCCAGGTCTGGGCTATAGGGTGGGTGATTCACAATTTCGAAGCCCACCTTATGCAGGGCAGCTAACGCAACGCGGCTGTTGTGGACGGGCGCGTTGTCGTGCAAAAGCAGAACACCTTTTGTCAATTTTCCCCGTCTTTTCTCTTTAATGGCTTCTTTTAATCGCTCTAATATTGAAGAGTAATATTCTCCGGTTATAGAAACACCTTTATCTTTATAATCAATCAACAATATTCCTTTCGAGTCGCAAAATACCGTTGCCATGAGTTTCCCAGCTGATTGTGACACTTTAAATTCCTTGGGAGGTGCTGTGCCCTTTTTATGCCACTACATGGAGTCTTGTTTGGACTCATAACGATGAACCCAAGTTTCGTCTCCAGTAACAATTCCACTCAATACACCATCCTTGTCTTCATTACAGAGGTCCAAAAATGCACGCGAACACTCTACGAGCTGTTGTTTTTGCGGCGGCGTGAGCATTCTCGGCACCCATCTTGCGCTGACCTTAGATATGGCGAGATGATCGTGTAGGATTTTAAAAATTGTTGTATCGGATACTCCAACCATTTCTGCGAGTTGTTTCTTCTTTAGTCGAGCGTCTTCGAGTACAATTTGTTCAACTTTTTGGATAAGTTCTGGCGTGGTCACCTCAATGCTCGTGCCCGGCCTCGGGTCGTCTTCAAGGGATTCCCTTCCTTGTTTAAATAAACTATGCCACTTGTACACCATGGTTTTTCCTGGACAAGAGTCGCCGTAAATCAATGACATCTCATTCATTATGGTCGCGACTGATTTTCCTTGCCTGGTAAGGAACTTTATAACGGCACGATATTCGATTTTTTCCATATTTCACTTTTCACTCCTGATTATGTTACTTGGTTGACGATAGCTCAAAGACTAACTGTCTAATAACAATGAAACTTCGTATTTATACTAATCATGAGTCGCTGCACAGGCTACGCCCCCAATGCGCCTACTCACCCCTCTACAACCCGCTCATTCCGCGAATATAAAAACGCTCCCTCGTATATGCAATTTTCACTATTTATCAATTTCATATAAGTTTTAGTTATTACCCACTAAATTGAAAAATATACAAGTTAGTAAAACTTCGATATTTACACTTCTGTAAACAAGAAAAATACCCCGAAGGATTGTAATCTTTATTCGCTTCATCCAAGGTTCTCGTTATTTTTAAAATTCGACATTAAATTCTGAGAATGTTAAAAGGAATCATTCTATTATTAATAACACCCTATCTACTACATATGTTTCATGGATAGACCAATCGTCAGGCAGATTCATATGTAGTAGATAGGGTGTTATTAATAATAGAATGATTCCTTTTAACATTCTTTAATTGGCATAAAGCCGAGTACGCAAGTTTCTGTCTATTACACACTGGAAACCTAGTTTACCGATATTGTGAGATAGAAGCGTTTCTCGCTTTGTCGGTCAATACATTTATGTATTGGTTGAGAGAGGGAGATATGATATTATTCATTATTTTTTCTGTATCGAAATGATATGACAAACGCTATGAAGGAATCGTTCATTAATAACACAGAATCTGCCTGACGATTGGTCTATCCATGAAACATATGTAGTAGATAGGGTGTTATTAATAATAGAATGATTCCTTTTAACATTCTTTAATTGGCATAAAGCCGAGTACGCAAGTTTCTGTCTATTACACACTGGAAACCTAGTTTACCGATATTGTGAGATAGAAGCGTTTCTCGCTTTGTCGGTCAATACATTTATGTATTGGTTGAGAGAGGGAGATATGATATTATTCATTATTAAATTCTGAAATTATTTTGTCATCATTACTTTGACTTAAGGCATTACCAGATAGTGAACTACGGCATATTAAGCATTTTGTAGCTAAGGACATTTTTTTATTAATAATTACTTTAATCTCTTATATTTCGGTCATATCGATTAATGATTTTTTCCATTATTCTGGTACCTTGATTCCTCTCTCACAGTGGTCTTGAGTTTTTCTCATAAAAAAGCTATTCAAGTGGTTTTGCAAGAGTCTCAACGAAGACAAATTCATAACATTAAGGGGGTTCTGTAAAAATCAAAATAAATGAAAATCGGATGTAGGAATGTCGGAGGAATATGGTGGACGAGACAAAATATCCCATTCAAGGATGTCGGGATATTGTGATATTCGCGAATTGTGTCTACTTCTGGATAACACTGCCAAATAGTTTGTGCAACATGATTTAAAGTATGGATTTTATACATAACAGGTTACCACAATCTTATTTAAGAGACTGACCTACAGAAAGCATGTTTGCAGTCCCATCACCTACAAATATTAAGAGTATTAATCTAGTACGTAGACTTCCGCAGTCGTGGTCCATGATATCTGCTTCTGGGTTTTCGAGCTGGAACCGCGTCACTTGTATATCTGGCGACGTTTCCTACCCATTTGTAGTAGTTCAGCCCTGAAGATGTCCCATACAAATGGGTACGAAACATCGGCAAATATACAAGTGACGCGGTTCCAGCCCGGAAACCCAGAAGCAGACAGTAATTAAGAGTATTTTTTTTTAATTTAATATTTTTTTACTGTATTTAAACTCTGCGATTACTTCGACAGTATATTTTTCTTTTACTAGCTATTAAAATTGAAATTGACGGTTTAAGTGGTTTCATTATATGTACTATAACATTAAGAATAGAATTCTTTTGACGATCGGTTGACTCATCCACACATGACCAGATTTTTTTATATTTTTATTTCTGATTTAAAATCCAATCTCTTCCTGCACTTATGTTTTTCGTAAAGTTGTCTGATTAGGTGATTTCCACTTCGAATACTTATTCCAGATAGAGCAAAATTATTCATTATCTAATAAATTAAGCCGTAAGTTACGCGTAATGAATATTAATTGATTATTCAACCAAACGCCATTTTCTTATTTGTGTACTATCTATGTTTCTAACATGCAAATTTATTCCGGTACATGAAAGCTTTGTCCCCACATAACAAATTATTTCGGTTCCATCAAGTTTACAGAAAATATGTAAATTCACCAATAAACATGTTTACTTTGTAAAGCGATTATAGATTTTTCGACGTTCATAAATGCAATATAATTAAACTGAATTTTACAGGCCTCATAACACAATAAAGACAAGTAGTGAGAATGACACACAGGTGGCGCTCTAATTGGTAAAACAAATGCACTGTAATTTAGGTTGCCTATTTATATGTTTACATTCCGATATTTAGATAAATCGGTTGATTAGTTTATGTTTAGGATTCAAAGGGCATTTTGCTCATTGATTACCTTCAGAACGGTGCCACAATAAACGGACAATATTATGCAGATCTTCTACAAAAATTAAGTGTTGAGATTCGTGCTAAACGGCCAGGAATGGCAAAAAAAGATTCTGTTTCACCAAGACAACGCTCCCTCGCATACCAGCACAGTTGCGATGTCCAAAATCCACGAGTTGCATTTCCAATTAGTACCGCATGCGCCTTATTCGCCGGATCTAGCCCCTTCCGACTTCCACCTTTTTCCAAAATTGAAAATGGCACTAAGTGGAAAGAAATTTTCGTCTAACGACGAGCTTATCATCTTCGTAAATGAGTATTTTGCAAGCCTTCCGGAGTCGCATGTTAGAGATGGCATAAGGGCATTGGAGCACCCTTGGAATAAATGTATTGCTCTTTTAGGAGAATATATTGAAAAATAAAAATGATTTTATATTTAAAAAATTCGTTTTTCTTTTCCATTCTCACTACTTGTCAAACTACCCTCGTACATATATCCTCGGCTCGAAGAATGATAGCTGACTGAGGGTCTCCCGACTTTAACATCTGCAAATCCTCTTCGAAACACACACTGTTGACCGAACGCTGACAGTGTCATCTCTTGTTCTTAGTATTACAGGTCAACTTAACCTATTCGGAGTATTAATACATGTTAATATAAAATTTTATATGTATGGTGTTTCAGTTACATCTGTATTTACCCTACCTATGTCTGTCTATGTTACTAAATAAATACATACAGTCAGAGACTAAAGTTTAAATACACCTCAAAAATAGTATGTTTAAAGAAAAGTAAACGTTTCAGAAAAACTTATAGTATGCAGCTTTATTTGTCTTCATAAATAACAAAAAAACGATAACAAAAAATTCTTTGTACATTGCAAACATAACGGTAAATCCCACAATAACAACAAAATACAGCAGACAAAAGTTTAAATACATCTTGCAAAACAAAAAGCTCCCTTTCATTTCTCAAAAACAAAGTACAGTTATGTATATTTTATGAAGGTACATATGTATGTTTCGATCAAATTCTTTTTTTGAAAGCCACCACTTGTTATTAGTAGCGGTATTATTGTCAGCATTGGAAGTTCTATTGAAAATTATGGGCAAAGGTAAAGAAATTAAGTCCAGCGTTAAACATTTAATAATAAAACATTTTAAGGAAGGAAAATTCTATCGAGAAATAGGAAAATTATTAAATGTACCATTTTCTGGTATTCAAAATATAATTAGAAAATATAAGCAAACTGACTCAGTAGAAAATATGCCAAGAAGCGGTCGACCAAAAAAAACTTTCCAGTCGTGATGTTAACCATATCGTAAGAGAAGTGAAAAAGAATCCAAGAATAAGGGCCCCAAAACTTGCAGATGATATCGCTAATAACTACAACAAGCATGTGCATCTAAAAACTGTTCAAAGAGCATTGCGAGAAAATGGATATAAAAGCAGAGTTCCCCGAAAGAAGCCACTGATAAGTGAAAAAAACAGACGACTTAGACTGGAGTTTGCAAATAAGTATAAAAACAAAGACGCTGGGGTTTTGGAGAACAGTTCTTTTTACAGACGAGAGCAAATTTAATTTATTTGGAAGCGATGGACGTTCAAAAGTCTGGCGCAAGCCAAACACCGCCCTTCAAACACAAAATTTGGTTCCTACAAAACATGGAGGTGGCAATGTAATGGTTTGGGGAGCGATTGGAGCAGCCGGGGTTGGGAGTTTGGAGTTTATTGATGGCATAATGAATCAACATCTTTACAAGAGTATATTGGAAAGAAATTTGCAAGTATCCGTCGACATCTTGGGCCTTGGACCCCGTTGGATCTTTCAACAGGATAACGATCCCAAGCACACAGCACTTTCTGTGAAAGAGTGGTTGCTTTATTATGCTCCCAGGCAGCTCCATAGCCCACCTCAATCACCAGACTTAACCCAATTGAGCACGTTTGGGATTTAATGAAGCGGAAATTAGCGAAAACTTCAATAACAAGCAAAGTGTCGCTAAAGGAAGCTCTTAAAAAAATCTGGTCTGAAATATCGTCTTCTGAAACAAAAAGCTTGGTACTGTCTATGCCACGCCGCTTGCAGGCAGTTATCGATAGCCATGGCGGTCCAACAAAGTATTAAAATGTTTTTCTTTTTTAAATTATTTAAAAAATGGAATAACATTCAAAGATGTAAATATGTTTGTATTTAAACTTTTGTCCAGTGAATTTTATCGTATTTTTAAGAATTACCGTTATGTTTGTAATGAAGTCTATATTTTTTGTTATCGTTTTTTTTGTTATTTATGAAGACAAATAAAACTGCATACCATAAGTTTTTCTGAAATGTTTACTTTTCTTTAAACATACAATTTTTGAGGTGTATTTAAACTTTAGTCTCTGACTGTACATATGTACGTACTTACTCGCTCATTAAAGATTGCCCGGAAGAAAAAGCTTCATATCATATTCATTTATAAGCTTCTGTATTACATATGAAAGGTAATCACCATAAAAGAAGATAATTTACGCTGATTACTGTAGAAGAATTTTTTTCTTACACATAATTTTTTTCTTCGTAAAAAAAGTATGTGCAAGAAAAAATACTTGTAAGAGTAGAAATATTTAAAACATACATCTGTGTGTATAAGAATTCGTCCAACGATTTTAAAAAAACCACATTTTTCAATGTTGAAAAACTTATTTATCTAAAATGAATTAAAATTTTCAGCCAATATATTGTATAACACATTAAAGTAATTATTATTAAAAAAAATTCCTTAGCTACAGGATGCTTAAGCATGCTCTAGTTCGTCATCTGGTAAGTATCATAGAAAGTTTTAATAGCTGGGGTGAACAGTATACGAATAGTATACGAACTTCGTTAAGATCTCCTGAGAAATGTGATGATTTCAGTAATGTCTTAAATCAAAGTAATGATAGCATAATTTCAGAATTTAATGTCGAATTATAGACAGAACGAAAAACTTTGTATGAAGACAATAAAAATAATTCTTTCGTGGTATGTTTTGTTTTGTTTACAACAGTCCAAATATCGGGATTTTACTAACTTGTACATTTTCCAAGTCAGTGGGTAATAATAGAAACATCTGTGAAATTGACAAATTCTGAAAACTGGGTATTATTATATGCTTTTACGATTAATTAAAGTTCTAATTTTTGGCCACTATTTTACATCGTATCTAGATTGCAGAAGTTTTTGAAAAAATTTCCTTCTTTCTGGGGAGATTCGAACGCACGATCTCACGTTCTCATGTATTGGAAGAGATATTAAATGAAACCCACATTAGGTTTTAATTGCATATAATTATGAGCGTTTACATTGTATATATCAGAATATTGTAGAAATATAACCGTTCTCTGTGGTCGACTGGCAAGACACATGCCCGGTTAGGGTAAGATTGTAAGTTTCAGGCTCACCAAAGAGCAGGAATTTTTTCCAAAAATTTCGGCAACGTATATAAGATGTAAAAAAGCGGTAAAAATTAGATTTTTTCAATGAAAATAGCATTTTGTTTCCGCAAATGATATCAATTTTATAAACATATATATCGCGAGCTTACTACAAAAACTGACCGAAACTATCAGAATTATATATATATATATATATATATATATATATATATATATATATATATACATATATGATAGACCATTGTCGCTTTTTCTAACCATATATTAGACCTATTCATACATTTTGGTCGCTTTAACTAAAATTTAAAAAATTTGACTCAAATTAGCTTTTGCAGTTCACGAATTGAACACTACGTGTGTGCCCGGGCAGAAAATAACAAAAAAGCAAGTGTAATACTTACTCTAAAATTAAAATTTTATTATATTATATAATTATACAACGTGTTTCAAAATCTTAAAAAAGTATTATTTCAAACAATTTTAGCAATATTCTTTTAAATTTGCTTAAATTTTTAATTCGTCGATGCGGCCACCTTTAGTTTACATTATTTATTTTTGACCATGCGTCCTGTAGTTAGGTCCATGTTGTTTTTGTGGATCTTAGACCTGAGTTTTGCACTTGATTCTCTACCTCATCACATAACAACTCTATATAAATTCAAGTCAGAGTTGTGAGGAAGTCATTTCATAACAGTTATTCGTTCCTGTTATAATTTCTCTAATTTGGAAGTATGTTTGTGATTGGTGTCTTGCTGGAATATAAAGTTTTCACCAATTAGTCGCGTTCCAGAAGAAACAGTATTCTGTTCCAAAATTTCTTTGTACCATCCTTTCTTAGAATTCTGTCTACTTTGATAGGATCACCTACAGATGTTCCAGCAAAACAACTCCAAACCTTTACTAATCCTCTTCCATGTCTGGTGATGGATGCAATGTATGATTCGATAACTGGTTCACCTGTTGATATTCGGATAAACGTTCTTCTTTTCCAATTGAATATCTCGAATTTTAATTCGTCAGTCCAGAGTACATTTTCCACTCTTCCAGGATTCAATCCGTGTGTTGTCTTGCTCTAGCTAACCGTCTTATTTTGTTTTACTTGTGCAATAATAGTCTTCGTCGTTTCACAGTTTAAAATACATAAATATATAATTATGGAAGAATATACGTCTATTATGTTCATCTTTTAATTAAAATTTAATAAATAAGATATTAGTTTTAGTTAGGCTATAATATTGTTTATTTGAATAATATGAAAATGTAAAGTAGGCAAACACTTATGACCGGTAGTGTAGACGATTTTGTTGCAAAAAGATTAGCACTAAATATGTACATGGCAGATGAAAAATGTTATAATTTTGGTCAGTAGCTGGATGTAAAATTTTGCACAAATTACTTTATAACAAGTTCGATAATCAAATCAATCCCAATCAATTAATTAAAATCGTTCGTCATAGGCTGTACACGGGTATTGTATACATCCTGAGCTGTAAGATTTTCAGTCAACGATTTAAGTGGATTCGGCGATCTGATAACATCATTAGACAAAATAGGTGGATTCAGGAATGGTGAATGTTACTCTTCATTATATTCAAAAGAAGCCCATATTTAGCAAACTTAGTACTTGTTAAGTTACAAGAAACGTTTTAACAAATATATTGGATTGGCAACTAAGTACTTTCGGTTTTGTAGTATAAAATAAAACACTTTTTTTAAACAAAGAATAGTTTTTAATCAATTATATATTTTCCATTTTGCTCAATGGCCTTTTGCCATCTTTCTTTCAGCTGCATGATTCCGCGCTCATAAAATTTCTGGTCCTTATCAGCAAAAAACTGAACCAGGTGCGAGTGAAGGTTTTACCATTCAAAGAATTCTGCAAACTTCGAAATAAATGGTAATCAGATGGTGCTAGATCAGGGCTGTATGGGGGATGTGGCATCACTTCCCAACCAAGCTCCAATAGTTTCCCACGGGTTGCCAAAGATGTGTGAGGCCTTGCATTATCTTGGTGGAAAACTACACCTTTCCGATTTGACAATTCTGGCCGTTTTTCTTTGATTGCTTCATCCAGTTTTATTAATTGTTGACAGTAAACATCAGAATTGATCGTTTAGTTCCTTGGAAGCAGCTCAAAAAACACAACACCTTTGTAATCCCACCAAACTGACAGCATGATCTTTTTTGGAAGCAATTCAGCTTTCGATGTGGTTTGAACTGATTTATCGTGTTTGCTCCATGATCGTTTTCGAACTAAGTTACTGTACAGGACCCATTTTTCATCACCAGTGATGATTCTTTTTAAGAAAGGGTCGGTTTCATGTCGTCTAAGGTGCATATCACAAAAGTTGATTCTTTGTGTTAAATGTATTTCTTTCAATTCGTGAGGTACACAAATATCAAGCTTCTTAACTAGCCCAAGACATTTTAAATGTCTTTCAATTATTGTGTGCGATACATGTAGCCTCTCCGCAACCTCTCGAACAGTTATATGACGATCCTCTTCAATTATGACTTTGATTTGGTCATCATCAACTTCAGTATGCCGACCAGAACGTTGCTCATCTTTGAGGGAAAAATCTCCAGAACGGAATATTTTATACCAATTCTGACACGTGCGCTCTGTTAAGCAATTAGCACCATGAACTTCACATATCTTATTGTGAACCGCAGTAGCTTTCTTTCCTTTACGGAAATAAAATAGCAAAATACGTCGAAAATGTTCGTTTCTGCACTCCATTTAAAATTAACCCACAACTAAAAGCTTTAATAAAAATCACGCACTACTTGCTTCTGAAGTTACATCAATGTGACTAGCATCACGCGACAAACGGTAAACTACAGCACTAACATACGTTACACAAAAAATAAAGCAACGCTCTCTATCAGTAAAAACCGAAAGTACTTAGTTGCCAAACCAATAGATAGAAGTCTGCGAAATCTATCAGATATAAGTGCTGCTCCGTTCAAAGAATCTACGATAAACGAAATAGAAATAGGTATTACACAAATGGAAATGATATAACTTTTTAATAATAATAATATAACGACGATATGATAAAAATGTGTAAATGTTACTTAATATTTTAAATGTTACAATAAGTACGATTTAACAATAAAATTCGCTTCTTAGAAACCATATATACATATGTATGTACGTGCATATATGTTTGTTTACACACATAAATACTAATTAAAAGCAAGTCTTGTTTGCAATTTCTTAAAATTAATTAACATGAACATGAATACGCTAGTACTGCTGAATTAAATCCAAAGCTAATGATAGCTCTGTATGCCGGATGGAATTGACGAATAAATATTATATATACTGTATTATGTGTACATTTATGTGTAATGAAAATGATTTCCAAGAAGAGATACTTTCTTAAAATACATACGAGGAGGTATTGATAAGTACTTAGCCTACCATATGAAAAGACACAATATTTCAAAATAAAATTTTATTTGTTCAACATAATCTCTTTTTTACCCATAGCACTGCAGAATGTTCATGAAGTAATTCTAAAGTCCTTTAAAGAAATCTTTGTCTTCGTACGCAAACCACCCCTCGACTGCACACATTGCTTCATGATTCGTCGAAAGTCTTTTGCTCTTCAAATATTCTTAAGTTTTAGGAACCAATACTAGTATGACGCTGCTAAATTCGCAGTTGGACGATAAACCAATTCAAAATCAATTTAATTATTTGTTTGTTTATGCCAATAAACCAACAACGTTACAGAAGCTCGAGGACAATGTCGAACGCGAGATTGCCAACGTTTCGTCTGATATGTGTGTGAAAGAGTGATAGTAAATTGGCTCAAAAGAATGGATCGCTGCAAACGTGGTCGCGGTGGTCATATGAACGCGATCGAATATCATAGTTAAATGTAACATGTGTACGGCACCTGGAATAAATTTTAGTACAATATCTTAATTATTGTGTGTTTTATTTAAATACAAAATTATTATGTCCTTATTGAAAATCCCGATATAATTAGCCGGCTGATAGCTTAGCGGTAAGTCACTGACTTATCATGCCCGGGGCTCTGCTTCGGGTCCGATGGTGACTTGTCTGGGAAGATTTTTCGTGGTTTCTCTTCTCCGTTTAAGCGAATACTGACAGACGGAGATCTAAAGTCGCACCACGAGCACGGGCGTAATAATATCAACTGTTAGGGGATATAAGGGCATGTTTTATAATTATTATGTAATTGCATAAATCACAGAATACTTTACTCAGAATATACATTATGTAACGATGGTTAACAGTCTATTGCACATTAATAAAACGTTTACTCTTCTGAAATGAGATGATTGTGTATTAATTACTTATTTCGAATCAGATAGAATTTGGTGAAGGGTAATCGAAAAAAGGGGTAGTGCAAATCCTCTTTAATTAAAGTAAGATCATCTTGGATAATAACTGGAATATTAAAAATCACTAAATCTTAAAGATGATTTACATTTTCTAAATTAAGATAATATGCAGAATTGTTGAATATTTACCTATCACGGCAATTTTTTTAGAATATTAAAATACCTGAATATAATTACCGTTTTAAAAGCCATAATACCGTTTAATTTCAATAATAAGAAAAAGTACTGATAAGTATCATACGTTATATATAATGCTACATAAACCACAAAAACAACTACCTTTTCCAAGCAAACATTTGAAAGCTGTTTGGAAAAGTTTACATACAACAATATCTATTTCTGGCAGCGCGACTGTGAAAGTTTGTAAATCAACAGGAATAGCCTGAATTTCATTATAAACAGCCAAAAGAACTCCTTTCCCCTCACGTGGCCTCACGCCTTTATAACTACCACTTCGAAATACACTGTGTAAGTCTAGGAAGAGCTTAATGTTTTAAATATCCGCGGTTAACCAACTCAGTCAAACATACATACATATATAAACTGCGTAGAAACAAAAAGAATTGTACTTTAAAAATGATACCTCAAACTTTTGATAAAAATAATTAATCTTCCGGCTGCAGTTATATTGACTAATTTGAAGATGTAATTATGCAAGTTTTGTCCGCAATTCTTTAAAATCTTTGTATAATTTAACTTGACGTGGTACATTATCAAATGGTACGGAGATATTTTTATATTTCTCTGTTGTTTTGATTTTATTTGTCTAGGAAAATTTCAGAATCAAAATGTTATTTCGATTTGTGGGGTTTAGAGATAAAAAATTCACTTTTGACTTTCTAAAAATCTATAAAAATGCAAGTTTATTTGCATGTCTCTATTAGTTAATTTTGTCAACTCGCAATTAAGCTTTTTCCTTACGTTCAATAATAATATATGTTAAGACGAGTAAACGATTTCATCAAAACTTCTTTATTGTGAAAGTTCCTTACCAAGTAAACGAAAATATAATGGGTAATAATTGTATGATGCAGCAGACAATCAGAGGAAAAGCCTTCTGTCAAATGTATTATTATTATCATATCCCTTTTGAAATTGAGATAATGTCTAATAATGTACAACATTCTGGGAAAAAAAGTATGGTTTTGAAAATAACAAGAAAGTAGAAAACTACCTTTAGTTAGTCTTAGGAACACCATTTGTTAATTATATGTTTCTACGTTTTATAGAAGTAGGGCACAGTGATGCTCTACAGTAAGAAGCTATAGCAAAACAACCGAATTTATGAAGAACAAATACTGTAGGAAGTTGGCTTCAATGGTAAACCAAAGAGAGGTAAGATCAATAGGTCCTTTGACGACAGTGATTAACTTGTCTAGCAAGCAATGAGATCGTTATATAGTCAAGATAAAAACAAAGGATTAAGTTCGTAATCAATTAATATTCCTATTTAAGACATGCTATCGGTGGTATGAATTGTGGCTAAATACATAGATAATGAAACAAACAATTCTCAAGGAACTCAATGAAGGCTAGCCCTTCCTACCGACGATAATCATCGACTTAGAAACATAATAATTAAATATTGGATTGATTTTAAATTTAAGAACAAACATACGCAACTTATCTTCGTTACAAAATAATAAGCTATGTCAATAAAATACGAGAAGCTTCACAAGAGAGTCGCCAAGGTTCTTATCAAGTCGTGGATGACCAATTGCATATTGTTATAAATGTTTGTAATGATTGTATTTGCTTACTTAAAAAGAAATTTGAAAGAAAGCTTGCTGGTTTCCTTATCTTATATATCTACATCCCGAACATTCGATATGTGATTAAGTTTCGGAAATATATCTGTACAACACAGTCCCTGTAATACACATTCCGATAGAATAAAGTATTTCTTTGTGCTACTTAGTTTTTATCTGACTGTACCCTTATCGTTTTCATTAGATCTCGCATGCACAGAACTCTGAGCAGAAGAAATTCCAACATGTTGCTCATTAAATGTAAAATGCGTTGTACAGAAAATTATACTTTTAAAACATTTCAAACACTGCTATTTAATGAATGAACGGATTGCGTAATTCGATTGCTACTGGTTCGACGAAAAGCGTCGAATTAAAGAAGGATATCTATATTTAGATATGTTCTGTTTAAGTAGCCGTTCGTACTTTCGAAAAGGCGATTGTAAAGGTTCCTTTTTTGGACAAGATGGATAACGAAAATTCTACGTTGCCTTTCTTGTAAAAGCATTAGCTGCGTGCGTTTGATATGCTTTCTTTTTAAAATATTATGTTTGAGTAGATTTGAAAATTAACATATTATATTTTATCTCATGTTGTAATGTAAATGTTTTTCATTTTAAAACTTCGAGTTGGATATACAAATTTCCTATATTCACAGTTTCTTCGGAACTACAAATAATACGATGTGCGACTATTAAATAACGAGACTGACGCTGTAAAACATTTTATTTTGATTTCATACATATTTACTTATTATCGCTTTCAATATAAACCCCTCCTCTATCTCTACAACACCCGATGCGAATCTTCCATTGTTCAAACAGTGCTGGAAGTCTTCTTCTGTCAGCTCCTTCAGGACGCGTGCTGCTTTCGCTTTCACAGCTTCAACAGACTCAAATTTTGTTCCCTTTAATTCAGATTTCACCTTAGGAAACAGATAGAAGTCGCACGGCGCAAGATCCGGCGAATAAGCCGGATAGTCTAACACTGGGATGCTCTTAACTGACAATGCCGAACGAGTCGGTGCATTGTCTTGGTGGAGAACCCATGACTTGTCCTTCCACATTCGGGTCGTTTTTTCCTTATTCTTTCACGGAGTCGAGCAAGAACGTGAAGGTAGTAATGTTGATTAATAGATTGACCCTTCAAAAACCCAGTGAAGATACACAATCCCATGAATATCGAAAAAAACAATCATCATTGCTTTGAATTTGGATTTGCTCATTCGAGTTTTTTTGGCTCTCGGTACAGAGGGGCTCTTCCAGTGCATGAATTGACGTTTCGTTTCAGGATCATAAGTAAAACACCACGATTCGTCACATGTTATTATCCTTTCCAATAAATTTGGATCATTTTCAATGGCATTCAAAGTGTCAATACAAACATTTTTGCGAGTTTCTTGTTGTTCAAACGTGAGAATTTTAGGCACCATTTTGACACACACTTTTTGCATGTTAAAATTGTTAATTTAATTGCACAGGCGAGAGGCACTGCAATCGAAAGAGAAGGCATCACGATAAATAGCTGTCAGTCGTTGGCGTTTGGCGTACGCGCACTTCTTCTGTACCAACGTCAGTCTCGTTATTTAATAGCCACACCTCGTATACCGGGTGCCCCATGACATTACCGCAGCTTGAGGATATGTTACTGACGAAATTTGAAGTTGAAAATATCTAGTGAACATATACCCACAACTCTATCATAATTGAGCTAGAAGGATTTCTGTAATCCTACTAATGCAAGTATTATGTGCCCCTGGAAAAAAATCTCAAAAAAATTATTTAAAAACTCGCTTTATTGAATTAGTTGCTCAAAATGTCCAGCCAATTGCTATATACATAGCCTAGTTCTTCTTAGAATTAAAGAGGTAGCTCTACGAACAGTCTGAGGATTAGCACAAATAGTTTCCACGGCATCCACAATTCTAGTAGCTAGCTCTGTTTTCACGTTGTTCTGAATAAATCAAATTTTGTAACCTAAATAATAATAAAATAATCTAGGGATTTAGGTCTGGGGACTTTGGTACCCAAGTAACTGCCGAACCTCTTCCAATCCTCCGGTTCATATAATTCTCAATGTGAAAATCTTTTACTTGTCTACTTGTGCACTATCATGCTATATATACATTCGTCGCTTTACATTAAGAGGAACGTCATCCAGGAATGTTGTAAGGCAATTTTCCAGGAAACGTAAATAACGAACTGCCGTAAGACGTTCTTCGATTATAAACGGACTAATGCGACCGTCAATAATATCGCACCAAATATTCACCGAAAATCTATCGTAAAGATGGGATTCCCTAGTTTACGTCAGTCAAGTCTAGTCAAGTGCCCAACAACGTGAATTCCCGGTGTTATTTATGCCGCTTGTAGTGAAGGAGACTTCACTTCACTAAACAATATTTTTCGACAAAGTGTTCAGCTTCACACTAACCAGCGTTTTAAGGGTTGTACAATAAGATATGGTACGGATACAAATCGAAATTATGTAAATTTTTCTATATTCTTATGCGGCCTTCGTTAAGTCTGTTAGCTATACTTCGGACACTAGTAGAAGATTGAGCGTCAATCATATACACGGAACGTTCAGAAGTAGCTGCAGGAAACTTACCTGTTTCTGTTAAACATCGAAGGAGATTGCTAAAAAAAAGTCTACAAGGCACTTTATGAGTGGAAAATCGCCGGCGATATCCATTCACTGCGATTATTCATGATTTGGCTACATGGAAGAGAAAAACTGCATGAATTTTTCAGTCATATTAACAAACAGCACGCTTCTATAAAGTTCGAGACGGAAAACTACATAATAACTACAACTTAGAGTATTCAGGAAAAAACGCATATTGATAGATATAGCTGAATACCACCTCTCATCACCAATCTAAGCATAAGACTCCTCTTGTTAAAACTCTAATGCACGAACATATGGAGAAAGAAAAGCAATACGTCAAGGAAACACTGGAGAAGACATGGTGTAGCAGTACAGAGATAAGAAGAGCCACCGTCAGAAGCGGTACCAGCTGAACGATTCCCCCATCTACCTTACATCTCTGGGTCACTGAAAAGTAGGAAAGATATTGATGAAGTAGAACGTAAAAGTGTTTTTTAATACTGCAACTTCAGTTCCACATAACTTTTCTGAAATCAAAGACGAATTATCACAAATTAAGGTGCGAGTACGAGAAAAGTTATATCGGACGAACAGAGGAAAGATCAATTGAACAAAGAGTTAAGAAACGTCAGGGCGTCAAACGACGAAAACAATTGGACAATTAGTAGATGCAAAACATGCTTACGACTGAGGGAATAGACGTAAGATAATTTTTAAAGAAATAGGTATTATCTGTTACGAAGCACATCACATATATGTAGATGGACCAGCGACATACAGAAGAAAGAAAGGCAATGGATTCTAGTAGCAGATTATGAAGAAAGGGCAATATGGACAGCAAAACGTCGACATACTACGACAACATTAAACCCTCATGATGATTGTACTACAATTGACACCGGTTGTGAATTTTACGGAACTTAATTGAACACATAATTTTTATTCAAAATGGAGTACTCTCAAACATTTATCGATCAGCTAAAGAATTAATAATAAGTGATATTTTTCAAGATCGTATTTTAACAAACGTTTTGTAAATTCATCAACAGCAATATTACCTGATTACTGACTAAGGGATTATTTTAAAAATTTGGTATTTAAAAAAAATCAACATTTTACGAATTAGAAGACTATAGGAACCGAATTGGTGCATTTCAACCAGAAGTGTTACCTAATGCCAACCAAGTACAGTTTGGACGAAAAGATAACACTCGTAATCTTACACTAAAAAAATGAAGGTCGTGTTGAACATTTGCGAGAACCAATTTTGTACATACAAAACCTAATTATTTAAGAAATTTCGTTAATTTTTTGTTTTTATATTAATTTGTTAGGAGTATATAATCCAGATTTTTTTTAATATACGAGGGAGCGTTTTTATATTCGCGGAATGAGCGGGTTGTAGAGGGGTGAGTAGGCGCATTGGGGGCGTGGCCTGTGCAGCGACTCATGATTAGTATAAATACGAAGTTTCATTGTTATTAGACAGTTAGTCTTTGCGCTATCGTCAACCAAGTAACATAATCAGGAATGAAAAGTGAAATATGGAAAAAATCGAATATCGTGCCGTTATAAAGTTCCTTACCAGGCAAGGAAAATCAGTCGCGACCATAATGAATGAGATGTCATTGGTTTACGGCGACTCTTGTCCAGGAAAAACCATGGTGTACAAGTACAAATTGTACTCGAAGATGCTCGACTAAAGAAGAAACAACTCGCAGAAATGGTTGGAGTATCCGATACAACAATTTTTAAAATCCTACACGATCATCTCGGCATGTCTAAGGTCAGCGCAAGATGGGTACCGAGAATGTTCACACCGCCGCAAAAACAACAGCGCGTAGAGTGTTCGCGTGCATTTTTGGACCTCTGTAATGAAGACAAGGATGGTGTATTGAGTGGAATTGTTACTGGAGACGAAACTTGGGTTCATCATTATGAACCTGAGTCCAAACAAGACTCCATGCAGTGGCATAAAAAGGGCACAGCACCTCCCAAGAATTTTAAAGTGTCGCAATCAGCTGGGAAACTCATGGCAACGGTATTTTGGGACTCGGAAGGAATATTGTTGATTAATTATAAAGATAAAGGTGTTTCTATAACCGGAGAATATTACGCTTCAATATTAGAGCGACTAAAAGAAGCCATTAAAGAGAAAAGACGGGGAAAATTGACAAAAGGTGTTCTGCTTTTGCACGACAACGCGCCCGTCCACAAGAGCCGCGTTGCGTTAGCTGCCCTGCATAAGGTGGGCTTCGAAATTGTGAATCACCCACCCTACAGCCCAGGCCTGGCCCGGAGTGATTATTACCTGTTTCCGAAAATGAAAAAAGAGCTGCGGGGTAAAAAATTTACTGCCGATGATGAAGTCAAGGAGGCAGTTTCGGCGTATTTTGCAGATAAAGAGAAATCATTTTTTTATGAGGGTATAAATAAATTAATTGAAGGATGTGAAAAATGTATCCGTCTTGCAGGTGAATATATTGAAAAAGAAAAATAATTTGGTTTTTTTATTTCCACCCCTTGTCCCTCATTCCGCGAATATAAAAACGCTCCCTCGTATAACAAATATATCATACATTTGAGAATATACATATTAAAGTGTCTATCTACAAAAGATATAGAAAAACTTCATTAACATACAATCAAGATATCTTTAAAAGCAATAATAATTTTAATCTAGACTATAAAAAAATAAAAATATGGTTTGTTGGCATTTAATTAATACCATAATCGATCATTTAATGTCTTAGTAAATTCTGAATCATCTAGAGAGTAACAACATTGTCGTTTTAGACTATTAATTTAAATTTTTTTAGAGTATATTGTCTGTTTTTATACATTTTAGCATTTCAAGTATTTCAATAAAGAAACGCCTAATGACTACAAATTAATTAATTGATTACTCGCCTATATTCGCTTCAATTAAAAAAAAATTTGTCCAAGAATTACAAACATTACCCGTCAAATGTAATGAAGATCCACTGAGTTAAGACTACATCCCCAAATAGAATGTATGTACATATGTACATACATACATATATGTGTATATGATATTTTTGACTGCACTTTTATTGATTCGACGATGGTTATTATTAAACGGAATATGAAACCTTCTAAAGAACATGCAATCATTTATAACTATGAATCATCGAAAATAAAATTCAATCTGATTTGATTCTGTTAGCTTTACGGTAGTCTTTTATACATTTCCTGCATTTCTTTTGATAAAAACTTTACGATAATGTTTCTGGGCGTGATTTTTTATTCCTCCTTCAAACGATTTCATATTAAAGCAGATTTTTTTTGAATTTATTTGCTGTTATATGCAATCTAATAATATCAGTTCCTTCGGAAACGTTTGCAAGAGTTTTTATAGCTATTTGTTGGAAAGTTTTAAAATTCTACTCTTACAAAACTTGCCTTTTCCCACAAAAAGTGCTCTTTGAATTATTAAAATGTTTTTCATTAAATGAGTTTTGTAAGGACCGGAGTAAATGCTAATCAGAGGATAAAATGTTTGAGGAATACATACAAGACATCCCGAGTAAGTCATATGCAATCTAACAACACTAGGTTGTTCGAAAAAGTTTGCAAGAGTTTTTACAGTCGTCTTTGGAGAAGTTCTAAATTATACTTTTGCAAAACTTGCCGCGTTTTTCTGCAAAAATTGTTCCAAATGCATATTACACATCTTTGAATTATGAACATGTCTTCCAGTAAATGAGTTTTATAAATAGTGGAGTAAATGCCAAGTAAAGGATAAAATTTCTGAGGAATATGACTGGCGAGATAAAACATCCCAACTAAGTTGGAACATTTTCCGTGTCTACAAATAAGTATAAGAACGTGCATTGTCATGATAGAAGACAACTCTTTTTCTTTTACTAAGTTCCAGCCATTTTTTTATCCTTTGCCTGTTTTATTTAATCGAGTTGCAATCCTATGGGTAAAGTTCGTAAACGGAGTGTCTGATTGCGGTATATTTTCTGCGAAAATAATAAGAATATATTAATTAGCTTCTTGACAACCTCGTCTTCGTTCCACATTGTTACTGGTGCTTTCATATTACAAGAGAATTACTTAGTCCTAACAGAAAGACAATTCTCCAAGCAAAAGCTGATACTCATGTGCGTAATCTGATGTTGTGCATCTGATGGAACAAGGAAGATGCAGTGTATTATAAGTTGCTTCGAAGAAATGTATCCAACACTGTTGAGATTTATTGTCAACAACTCCGTCGATTAGAGGCCGTAATTCAAAAAAAAAAAGATCGGGGGACATTAGCAAATCATTCTGCAGCATGATGACGCTCACTCTCGTACTGCTATCGATTGGGAGATCATTTCACATCCTTCTTATTGTCCTGACCTCGTTCAGCATTTCTTCAGGCGTGTAATCGAAAAATTTCCAGATCATTAGGAGAAATCGTGAACTATAGAGGAAAATATATTCTTGATTAGTTCACGTATTTTTTTGTAAAAAATTCATAACTTTTGAGTTCAATAAAAACGCTACAAACTCAATCTGATAACTTGAATTTAACTTTTATATTTGACTTTCATAATTTCATTTTTTTATCTGAAAAATATTGTAAGAGGACTTCTCTAAAACACATACAATGTATTTTATTCTATAACTTCGTACAATGTTGTGTGAGATTTCTAACGAAAACAGAAAATATTCGAGCAAATATTTCCATTTCAAAAACCCGCGAAGTACAAAGGTGTGATTGTGTTTATTTTTCCCAGACGCTTTTGCGGTCACTCGATGATATCAGACAATTTATACGCCTATGTAAATTACCTAAATTATTATAGCCAAAGCTTGACAAACGGCCGGTCTTTATCTGTTTCACCTTTGAAGTTAATCTTTACTGCTCGACCGTCTACGACGGTGTACACATGTCGCATTTTGTACATTACAAGTGTGTATAATCTTTCGTCGGACTTTTAGTTTGTTTTACAAGATAATCGTATGAAATTAAACGATTTGAATTTTATATGTTCAAGTCATCGAGCTTACACGATGTATATCTGATAAATAACGGAATCGTTGTATAAATCTCGCTCAATTTGTTGTGTTCCGTCAACATCAATCACCAATACAACAAAACGTTGAACGCGTCAAACTATATATAAGTACATTACCAAACCTAACCAGGATTTAATTATAATATAATCCTACACATTTAGCCCTGTACTTAATAAAACTTGTTAAAGAACCTATTCACTACTTTCTTCATTGCGCATGCAACGTTTTGACATTAAATACGTCAAAGATAACTGATTATAGTTGTAAAGTATCATATACAAAAGGGATGTTCTTAAGTTTGCGCCCAATCACTAGGCGGTAATGTATTGATGGAAATGACATTTTATCTTTTGTGAGTTTAGTAAGAATGACAGATCGAAAAGATATTGTGGTATTTCGAAGTGACAGTCATCTGAACTCAACACCTCCACAAAAAAATAATGAAATTCAATAGCAAGCATTTTCAAATGGAACTTTTTATGAATCGAAAACTATGTTTAATAGAATCGTGTTTACAATATGTTGACGTAATAATTTTTAATGACCTTGAAAATTTTAATAACCAGCTTTTTACAGGGCACCGAAAAGTAAATGTCCCTGACAAAAGTCTTGAAATAATACTTACTTACATAATAAAGATTGTTGTCAGTTATGTCTATCTATTTGTTCAATTCCAGTAACGTTGAAAATTGCTAGTGATAAGTACATTTTTGCACATTTAGTTGGTTGTACGGAAGCTATTTATATCTCTATATGTACGAGATTTTCCTAATACACAGTTGTCAATAGTTGGTTATCATATTTCTTGAGATAGAGAAAATTTGAAATTACAAGTGCTCCATGGGAACATGGGAGCGAGTATGAATTTGTGATTCGCTTGCTAGTTTTAGGTTACATCAAAATAATAATACTTAAAAAATTTAACACTTAATTGAATGCTTTCTGCCTACCCTAACCTAAATGTCAGAGTATAAGTGTTTTAACTCATTTTCCCCTAACATGGACCTATGTTTCTTGCTTAAAAGTTATTCTTCTTCCTATATTATTTGCCTTTTGAAAAATAAAATGTATAAAATTCTAAATGTAGTAAATTATAGTCAAACTAAGAAAGATGGTTCCAAATTTGAGACTAATATGTCAAAGGCTTGACTAATGTCCAAGAGAACGTTACCAGTCGTTCATACAGTGAAATATAATAAAGTATTCTGGACTTCTCTAAATTGAAAAAGAAAATTGTCTAGATTTATCTAGAAGTTTGCTTTATGACGAATCATCCAATGACTTTAAGGTTACTACTAATATGTTTGCAACATTTTTTTAGTTTATTATGGCTGTTAACCTAATTGTATTACATAATTCAATTCTATATATGCTATGCGTGTTCTAATATTGTGCTTAGCATTAATGTCAATCCTGATATTGTCTTCGATTGGCTGAATTCTTTTCCTACGTTTTTTTTTAATTTTGATCTTTTTGTCCACCTCTATTTTTACCATTTTCGTTTTTATTTAATTTATCTTATCAGCTTGTATGTATTTCCTGATGAATAGGAAGTTGTTTTTGTTCTGTTCTTGTTTGAATTAGATTAGCGATAGGGTGTCTCTAATTATCGTCCCATTAGTATGTTAGCTTCGTTGAATAAACTATTAGGCTTGATTGTAGTTGATAAAATTGAACTATCTATTCGAAAACCATTACTTCAGAACAGCATGGATTCATTCAAAGAAAAATCACGAACTAAATTATACGCTTACTATCATTTCATTTCTTAATCGATTAATGAGGTCTTTCAAATCGTCTCAGTTTAGCTGGACTTTAGTAGGACTTTCTGTCGAGAAATTGTAAACTTACAGGATTATTGATAAACTTTGAACACGGTTCAAATTCCTTTTTTACTGATTCGCAATAAAATTGCGGACATTGGTTCCAGTAAACCTCGTTCATTTTCATTTAATTCTATTACCTTACGAAATAGTTAGTTGAGCCTAATCCTATTCTTACTTTTCTTCAACGACGTTAAGTATTACCTGAAACCATTAGCTTTCGTTTACCGACTTAAAATTCTATTTTACGATTTATTCTTACAATGATTGTGTCCGTGGATATTAGAGCAATTTGGACGTAGTATAAATTATCTCCTTCGAAAAAATCAAAAAGTGCATGACATAACCCTACCCTCTTGAGGGCTGCTTACTGGAAAAAATAGTTCTTATCAAACATTTGAAAGTTTCTTTCGACTTAGAATTGATATTCTGTCTGCATATTGAGGACCACAGATGTAGTACAAATAGATTTTGCTACTTTACATAACATTAAATTCATTAATTTCATATGTTATCGTTATTATCGCCTTACTACATCAAAGATAGTACGATCAGCGTTATTACATTATTATTACATTAGACATTAGACAAATGATATGAAAATGTACTTACGAATTAAAAAAAAATTACATCAATAATATTAGGTTACTGAGTCCTACATATATAATAGCCGTTTCTTAATGAAGCAGTAAATAACATATGGATCAATAAGTCCCGAGACTAACAATGAAAACAACATTTTTTTTGCAAAATTTTTTTTATTCATCAACATAATCACCTTTTAGGATGATACAATGGTTCCAACGCTTTTCCAATTTTTCAATACCATGTTTATAAAAAAATTTATCTTTCGCTTCAAAATAAGCTTCAGTTTCAGCGATGACCTCCTCATTTGAGCCAAATCTTTTTCCCTGGAGCATTTTTTAAGATCAGCAAAGAGCCAGTAGTCACTGGGGGCTAAATCTGGCGAATATGGGGGGTGGGGAAGCAGATCAAAACCCAATTCGTTCAATTTTGCCATTGTTTTCATCGACTTGTGGCAGGGTGCATTGTCTTGGTGAAAAAGGATTTTTTTTCTCTGCATGTGCGGTCGTTTTTTTGCGATTTCCTCCTTCAAAAGCACCAGTAAGTCAATATAATAATCACTGTTGATCGATTTACCTTTTTCGAGGTAGTCAATGAAAATCACGCCATGTGTATCCCAAAAAACTGACGCCAGGACTTTGCCAGCTGACTGCTGCGTTTTCGGACGTTTCGGACGGCTTTCGCCAGCTGTGCGCCACTCAGATGACTGCCGCTTCGACTCTGGAGTGTAGTGATGTATCCATGTTTCGTCCATGGTCACGTAACGACGCAAGAAATCTTTTTTGTTGCGAGTAAATAGCGATAAACAGCTTTCTGAATCATCGACTCGTTGCTGTTTTTGTTCCATCGAGAGCAATCGCGGCACCCACTTGGAAAAAACCTTTTTCATGCTCAATTTTTCATGAAGGATAGTAAATACACTTCCATATGATATCTGTGTCATCTCAGCAATCTCACGGAGCTTCACTTTACGATCTTTCATTATAATTTTTGTCACTTCACTCACATTTTCCGGTGTAACGGCTTCCACAGGTCTACCCGAGCGTTCCGCGTCATTTGTGTCGGTACGACCACGTTTAAACTCGGCAAACCACCGACAAATCGTTGCTTTTGATGGACAAGAGTCCGGGTAACATTTTTCAATCCATTGTTTTGCTTGCGTGGTGTTTTTACCCATTAAAAAACAATGTTTTATCAGAACACGAAACTCGGTTTTTTCCATTGTTTAAACAAACTACAAAACGACTTTACTCCAACCTCGATAACTCAGCTGTTTCTGGTCCGATCGACTTAAAATTTTGACACGTTTCAAGCAAAGGTTAGTACTCTAGAAAGACGTGGTTACTGGTTTACTACGAGCGCCATCTATGGGTTAGTCTCGGGACTTATTGATCCATGTGTTAGAATTTGCCACTTTGCGAGATATAAACACGGACTGATATTGTAAAAACAATGAAGACGAAAGTCAGTGAACTAAATTCTGTACATGTAATCTTTATAATAAAAAAAGAAACTTATCCGTCTATTGTCTTCAATGAGTTAGAATCGCAGTAATGCCAGGATGCTCAATAAGCTTGGCTGAAATGTTCGTGGAATGAAAATAAAGAAATAACGTTGCAGTTTAAAATTGTGTTTATTTCTCAACATAACCCACTAGCAATATAATACATTTCACTCAGCCATGCTCCAAAGTCTCTATGTCCTGATCAAATTCAGAACTCTCGAGTTCGTTAAAATAAGCATCCACAGCAGCTTTAACATCGTTGTCTGTTGAAAATTTCTGACCATCAATCCCATTTGTCAACAGTGGAAAATGAAAGAACCGATTTTTTCAACCATCCTTCCTCTCCTCATTGCAATTTGCAATCACTTCATCTCCGTCATCTCATAATGACTATTTGTTACTGAGAGAGTAAACGAAGTACGTAATAACGGCGCAA
Source organism: Dermolepida albohirtum (assembly GCA_031893035.1). NCBI lineage: Eukaryota > Metazoa > Arthropoda > Insecta > Coleoptera > Scarabaeidae > Dermolepida > Dermolepida albohirtum. The sequence continues at coordinate 25,115 of JAVIWB010001894.1, read as the reverse complement.
ATTTCAGCACTATTAATTTAATCGAAAACTCCAAGACGTTCTTAGTTAAACAGTCGTCACAACGAAACCAATAAATGTAACGATCTGAAATCTAGCAGTTGAAGTTGATAGACAGAGAAGTTGCTGGTGCACCACAAAAACATTGCGAAACTGCACCATTTAACCGTCATTTCACGGACTTTTCAGCCCCCTTTCGTACATATTATACATAACAGCTCAGAATAAAATTCAGAGAATTACACAGGCTAATAAACAGGCAATAACAGCTGGGTGAAATGTACTGTTTAAAAATATTTAGACCTCACGTACCTGTGTTAAATTTTAAGTAGCATTAGTTTAAGATAAGGTTTTAACAAACTGGACATCAAGATATCGTTAAGTTAAAAATTGCAATGGAAGATAGCTTCAACACAGTAGATCCTAGGAAGACTATTCCAAAGTCATGAAATTTACCTAAGCTTCTACTCCCATGAAGGCAATAAAAGTATTTTTAAAATCTCGATAATGTTAAAAAGAAAATTTATTACTTCATAGAACTTATTAATGGGTGTTCACTTTCATAAGTTAATATTAGGTGACATCTAACAACAATTACTTTAAATCAGAGCTGTTGGACCAGTTTCATGCTTGAGTCGCATTGCGCTATCTCATCTCACATAATTTTAATTCAGTTTTATGAATAAATCTTTAAAATAGGAATCATCGATTTTTAGTTCGTTATTAGATTAAATTGTATTATTAAGTTAAATTAAATTATAAATTTTAACAATAAAATGCTAATTTGACTTTGTAATTATGACTAAATATACATCACAAATCACGATAACATGGTGATGCATCGACAAGCATAGACTTTATTATTTATTCAGCAAATAGTTTTCAACAACGCAATTTATAAACGGAATGTTTGTATACACCCAGTTTTTGCATGCCAAAGCGGAATTAAATAAACAAAAAAAAGACTCAATGATACGATTTAAAAAAGTGGACGTCCCATTTATCAAAATTGATAGATTAATTGTATTTATTAACGTAATGATATAGCAATAGATAAGCTTTAGTATTCGACTTTTTTTCTTATATTGGAACGTTTAAATTTGAATCGTTATTAACATAATAAGCGGTGTGAAGAGATTCGTGAGGTGTGTGAAAATGTAAAAATAGAAAAACAAGATGACAAGGCCAAGGATATGTATTAATTGCATTCGTCGCCTTTTAGATCTTTCATGTATCTCGCAAAGTAATAGCTTCGAAAGTCAAATACAAAGGTTATGTAAGCTTTGAGGCAATAACCTTTTCATGTTATTATAAATAAAATATTAAGAGAATGCTTCTAATTCATAGAAGGGCAATTGAAATTATACACATTTATTAAATGTGTATATACTATTTCAATAAACTTACTGTCTATGGAGTAAAACTATTTCGAAAATATATTTTACGGATTATTACTAAGATTTTATATTTATTTAATTAAAGGCAAATGTTGCTATTACATTTTGGATTGTATGACGAAAATAGCGAATCCTAATGTATCAAAAATCAGGAAATAAAGTTGAAAAACCTCGATAACTAACATGATTACAATACATAGTTTTAGCAATCAAATTACAAAATTTTTCATATCCTTCCTATCTTCTTTTGGGCTTCCGGGCTGGAACCGCGTCACTGGTATAACTGCCGACGTTTCGTACCCACTCGTATGGGACATCTTCAGGGCTCAACTACTGCTATTGTTTGTTTCACTGAAACTGTTTCAATCGTCAGTTTCAGTGCAACATGTCAATAATTATATATTCCATAATGCGATTTATGGCGTGTTAAAGGACTCGAAGTTACACTGCCTGGTGGCTTAATTGGTAAAGCAGTCGTATAGAAAACGGCAGATAGAGGTTCGAGTCATTCTCCAGCGCAGAAATTTTTAATTAATTTTTGTGTATTTAATTAACGATGTAATAGCAGAAAATAATATAATTTTCATTAAATTTCCCATCGTGTAAACTTAATTATATGTTTATACATAATTATTGACATCATAATAACCGAACTGCGGGTTTTAAATAAATATTAGATCTTTTCCAGAATGCGATTTATGGCATGTTAAAGGACTCGAAGTTACACTGGCCTGGTGGCTTAATTGGTAAAGCAGTCGTCTAGAAAACGGCAGATAGAGGTTCGAGTCCTTCTCCAGCGCAGGAATTTTTAATTAATTTCTGTGTGTTTAATTAACCATGGAATAGCAGAAAATAATATAATTTTCATTGATCTATATACTCGTATAACATGCATACTATGATCAGTTCAAGATAGGAGGTCCTAATTTGATAATTTAATTTAATTATGAAGATTATTTTAAAATTAATCACTGTTTCTAACTGTAATATTTCAATGTTATTCAATGGAAAAACTAATGGTGTAAGAATGTAATAATTATAGTGTTTCATATAATTTATGTTCATTTCATGACCTATTTTGAACTAATCGCCTGCATTAAAACGCATTATCTAAATAGAAAATCGTTCCCCTTTATCACGAACATATAAATTGACCGTGAATCCCCCCGATACAAAATACTGCATCTTACATGGTTGGTTTCGTTTCCTAAAGTTCATACGATACCGTGCACGCCTACAATTGTATCATGTTTCCTAGATGGAACTGAGAAAAAAATTACCATTCACAATCGTTCCGCTGTTACTCATAAAGCACCAGATATTATGTGCTTATGTGTATACGTAAGTACATATGTGTGTAGTTTTAACTGAACAGACGCTATAGTAGTTCGATGAGGGGTCATAAGCGTTACAAAAATCATTGCACAACACTAGGAGGGCACCATTAGGAAATGGCTTTGTGTTATTTTATATGGGGCGCACTATGAGACGTAATAACATAAGCGATCAATAAAAATAATGACAAGATTAGAGGTGTGTTTATTGTAATGTTAATACAAATGGAATGGTTCTTTTATCCGACAAAAACTGTTTTGTGCGCCTGACAGATGTTGAATAATTATTGTTTTTCTTATTCGATTTTTGATTTATTGGAAAAAGATGGAAGCATAGATTGAACTGTTTTGTTTAATTTCTATTATAACAGCATTGAAATGGTTTCCAGCTGTCAAGTAATTAATTCGAATTTTGTTATTGGAGGATCAGTTGAACAGTTCGTGAAATGAAAATAAAGAAAGGAATTTTACGGTTCGAAATTGCGTCTATTTCTCAACATGAACCCATGCTATCTCGATACATTTAAACCAAGCAATGGTCCAAAGTCTCTCAGACTTGTTAAAATTGAGAATTTTCAAGTTTCTTAAAATGAGTATTCAAAGCAACTTAATCATCGTTGTCTGTTAAAAATTTCTGACCTCGAGTTTTTTTTGGATAGTAATCAGACGATGCAAAATCCAGCGAATAATGCATATCAAAGGAAAGTCTAATTTGTTAGTTTTACCAGTAGGAAACGATTTTTTTCTTGAGTATTATAGTACCACATATGTACAATTAGGCTTGAAAGTGTTCTTACATTTTTCATATTCTCCAGATACACTAGCTCTGGATATTTGCCTTTTTCAATTATTGTCAAAATTTTTGATGGAAACAATTTTTTGTGGTGCGTTTACGTGGGTTTTAACTTCCATAAAATATGTGAACCAGTCATGCAGAATAATAACAAATATATTGGCGATTGATTTTGACCAATTAAAATAAGTTTGATATACTTACAAAATATATGAGGGTGGATTGATAATCTGTGGAATGGAGATAAAGAAAAGAGCTTTACCGTTAGAAATTGCCTTTATTTCTCAACATCCCGATACATTTGGACCGACGACGTTCCAAAGAAAATGATTCTTCTCTTGTCTAATCCAGGATACTATCCATACATTTTTGCTTTAATTTGTGTAAAGGGCTTGCGTATTATGTGCGTAATAAGAAAAACGAAAGACATTCCATTTTCTGCAAATAGAATAACAATCGCCTTCTTTCAGGCAAGAGAACTTCTGTGCTAAAACTGTTCAGATTATTATATTGTGTCGGGCTATAATGATGAACCAAGATCTCATCTACAGCGATAAATTACCAAATATTGATCAACAGTAATCGCGGTACCCACTTTACGTACGTCTTCTTCATAGCTAAACTCTTCATTCAAAATGTATATTGCACTAATATTTTTAACAGATACTATGGAGATTCAAGAATAAATAATTTGTAGCAAGACATACATAATAATGAATCTAAGTTTAGGACATTCAGACAGAGATTTTGAATTTTACACGACTAATACCTCAAAACGCATCATCTCCATCTATATCATCAATTGCGTTGAATTTTTTTGGATACAATGTCTTTTTAAAATTCCGGGAATTTTTTCCTATTTTATAGGAAGATGTGATGTCATCAGGTTTGGAAAATATTTCGAGTTTATGTAGTACTATAATTTAAAACACTTTCAATGTAATTTTAATGAATTGTTCGTGAAAAGTACAGGAAGCAAAGACGTAAAACGCTGAACTTGAAGCCAGTAGAGTACCTACGGTATGAAATAGGAGAACTTTGCAAATGTCTGGAAACGATATGGACTTCAAAAAATGTCGAAATTCTATAAAATAAACACGTTGAAAGAATGCCTTATTTGTAGATAAAATATTTGTTTGTTTTAGGTTAAATTTATGTATTATTCTCTGTTGCAATATATTATACGATGTACGCCGTAAAATTGACAACATTACATTAAACCTAAAATCTATCCAAAGAATTATTCTAAAACAAAGCAGAGGTTAGGTATAGTTTTAAATACAATAGTGCTTTTTAATATTGAATAGCAAAATGAAAAAAGACGAAACTTAAAGTGATTTCGTATTTCTCAATTAATTTTTTGAAACTGTAACAGTTGAAAATTACCAGAAGTTGTAAGTAGAAGTTTTTAAAATCCACATTGAGTTTTGCATTAATTTTTTATTATTATTCAATATATTAGACTTCAACTTTAACACATAAATGATGTTAGTATTGCAACAGCAAAAATGCCATTATGCCATTTTTGAAGTGATTTTCTAATGCTTTTCCATTGCTTTTCACTTGTCGGCATTTCTTGGATCTTGCCGGGTTTGGACTCTTCCAATGACTTGATTGTTTAATTTCTGGATCATAACCATAAATCCAGTAGTCACTCTTAGACAAAAAGTTTTCTTCGTCCAACAAATTATTTAAGCTCAGTGCAAATGGCAATTGGTTCCTGCTTTTGATTGTAAGTTAGAAGTTCCAAAACAAACTTCGCAACAATGCAGTGCATACCCAATTTTTCAGTCATAATTTGTTGACGTGTGGCATATTCGAGTTCAAGAATAGCCCGACAACGGTCTTTATAAATGAGCGTTTGAACTCTTGGATGTTTTCGATCATGGTAAACATCGAAGATTTCCCTGTTGGCTCATCGCCATTAGTGGATGATCTATCGATCTTAAAATGCGCAAATCACTCAAAGTTTTAGTTCGGGTCATATATTGATCGCCGAATTCTTGCTATTATTGTTTTTGATGTTTCAGTATCCGTTCTTCCGAGCTTAAAACAGAATTTATTGAACGCGCGTTGCCCATGTTTTTCATCTATTATAATGATTGCGACATGACACAATCGCACATAGCCTAGCGAAAAGTGTACTGATTACGTTGAAACCTGTTACACATACTCCGTAGACATACATATAGTTTCTACCATTTATCGACTCGTGCCGGTATTATTTTGTGTTCTCGTGCTACAGCGTCAGTCCGGAAACATTTGGATCACCTCTCGTATATGACATTTTTTCGAAAGATACTGCAAGTAGTCGACTCTCATTTCCCACGAAATCATTTCCTTGTGGACAAATACATACATATATTTAATTCTCAAACCAATTCTTTACAAGGCATTCAAACGCAAACAGTGGTAAGCGTGACTTTTTTACAAAAATCTCTTTAACAATGCTTATTGCCCCTTTCTCATTCTTCTAAATTTCAATGTACTTTTTATATATTTGTAAGTAAAAGTCATTTTCATAATAAAGAGATTAATTTTATCTCTATCTTTTCTTGCAATAAATCCGTTGTCCAAACTTTCGTGACCATTAGTATATGACACAGATTAAAGAATAACAAAACATAAACACCCCAGTTGGCATTTTCGACTACCATAAAATATTGCCAAAAAAGAATGAAAAAAGAATAAATAACAATCTTAAGGCGTTTCACTTCTCTTTCCGGACGAAAATGCTATATCGGGAACAGTTGAGTTTATAAAATAAAGTTTCCTGGGTGAAACCGTAACTTATCTATGTATACGTTGTCATAATGTCATCTTTGTTTACGGAACTGTCGGAACTTCGCGTGCCATGAACTAAGATGAACCGCGTGCGTGCTCCTATCGGATCTTTCTCATTATTAAATGCCGAAAGAATGTGGATTTATTGTGTAGGCGGTGGTCATTGGACTTCTCCGCTGTCTTGTATTGTTCTCGCTAGAAAGTACGATTTTTTAATGATTACATGTCATCATTCCTTGTACTACATGGAGTCGTATATTTGGTAATATTGGCTTGAAGCCAAGATTCAAATATTTATATGCTTTTTATACCTTTAAACTGTATGCAAATGTCTAAATTAAATTATATATGGAAAACACTATTTATTATAACAATAAATCATTAATATTTCTAAAATATTCAGAAAAGATTTTATTGCTTATAATGAGCAACTTTAAAGTTAACATACATTTTTTTATTAGGTCTCTGAAAGAACCCATAAGAAAATTGTGATACTTTTGAAGAAACTGTGCTGTACAGTAGACGATATTTGAACCCGTAAAGGCATTACAGAAACTCATTAAATAATTTTTTTTTTGCAAAAATAAAAATAATCTTTTTGATAAAAATTCATATCAGTTATGAAATTTATATGCGAAAAGTAATATCTGCCAAATGGCCTCAGCAGCTCCACAGACGTCCACTCTATTGTTAAAATTTTCAATGACGTTTTGACATAATTGATGCTCTATCTCACCATTCACATGAATAATTTCATCTTTCAAAGCAGGAATTGATTGTGGATTGTTTTTATAAACCTGACTTTTCACATAACCCCAAAGAAAATAGTCTAACTGTGTCAAATCACATGATCTTGGTGGCCAATTAACATCACCGTTCCTTGGGATTACACGCCCAGGAAATTTTTCTCTCAATAAATCAATTAATTCGTGTGCAAAGTGAGGTGTAGCGCCATCCTGTTGAAACTACATATCCTCTAGATCAATATTCATTAATTCAGGCCACAAAAATTCGGTTATCATCCGATGATATCGATCACCATTGACAGTTACAGCTTAACCAACAGCATTTTCAAAGAAGTAAGTTCCAATTACACCACCTGACCATAATGCACACCAAACAGTAGTAGTGGCAGTGGTTCGAGGTTATGATACCTCGAAACAGTACATGCGTTAGGTTATTTGAACGCCAATCGCGACATCTACCAGTTGTATAGAACGGCGGGAATGTCAAATTGTATTTTGTCTGGATTCTGGTGCCTCATCCTGTATATATTTTTAAATAAACTTCGTTAGTTCAATTGTATTTTTTGTGGTATTGAGTAAAGTTTAATTTCTACTAATTCTATTTATTTAATTTTACATACATAATTTTTTATAATTTTGTTAATTTTTTCGACCACTGTATACATGCATATGTATGTATATAAGCACTTGATGGTTTTATCCTGACACGAGAAATTAGTGACGCTTTATAATCGGTCATAAAATGTAAATTAGTTCATCCTGTAAAATAAACTAATCTGTTCTCACTAATGACGCTGCGAAGATCACGAAACATTCTCGTTCGTGATTCCTACTCTAAACACATATGGACTGAACTGTGTGCAGCCCGTCTCATTGGTGCCTCTGGGACACAAACAAATCATTCTAATATAGTTATTTCACGTGGATTACAGAGAATTATAGTGTGCATTTAAAACAAAAAGACGATACTCATTAAGCAGATATCTTGTGAACCTTTAATTAGCTACATCTAAGACAGTAATGAAATCTATTTCTTGGCTTGGTGTCGATGACACGATGTGAAATTAATAGTTTTCTTTTGATAAGTATTCTGTATGTTATTGCGTCTAGAAGATACATTACTTCGACATTTATTATAATGTAGAATGTTTTAATCATCTGGATATTAACCCTGGCGTTGTAAATTAAAGACAACATATTTCATTATGACTTCTTAAGTTATTAAAGGTAATTTTAGAAGTGAAATGTTATATTATTTACAAAGTATCGGAGATTGTCGATTTAAATTAAACAGAAAAACCTAATTCTGTAGTTTTGCTAGACTTGTAAAGGAAAACTATCAAGCGAATTGTTCCATTACCCTATTTAGAAGCCATAACGTCACTTATAATGAACTTTAGATTTAGACTCTGCGAGTCAACAAATTGAGCCTAAAATTACGATAAACTCAGTTTTGTATGTCCGGCAAGATTGATATTATATATTCACTTAAAATGTTGCGAAAGGTTTTTGGAAATGATTATTTATCAAAATCAATTACAGAACTGCATTTTTGCATCTACTTTTTCAAAAATGTTTGTATACGCCGTGTCTTCAGGATTGTTTGATTATTTTAGAGATAAACATATTATAACAAAATAATAACTCGGATTTAATAGAAAATATTCTACAATCACAGCCATTCTTTCCCCTTTTGTGGTGTTTTGGATTTATTGAATCATGGTAAGGCTATTTTGTGTGATATAAACCGAGCTTTTAATTATATTAATCATGCTATACTTCTTGCAGTATACGTGTACGTGAAATAGTAACTGGTTGGTTTTCATCATATTTTTCAAATAGAACTCAGTTTGTAAAAATTGAGTTTAGAACAGATAACAATGTGATTGTGAATTCTCATTCACTACATCTGTCTGTCAACATGGGTATTCCGCAGGGGTCTGTACTTGGGTGAGTGTTATTTTTATTATATACAAACATTACATTTTTTATAAATTCATTAGATCTATACGCAGCCAATACATCGGAACTTGTTTATGTTACGGACCTTATTCGGTTTCGGAAGGAAGCGGAATTATTTATGGGGACAATAAGTGAGTTGATTGCAAAAAAATGAACTGCATTAGCACTTAGATAAAATTGAGTCTATGGTATATCGCGCATGTGAAACCAAAGCTGATTTAAATACAGATGGCAAAGTTAATTCACTTTAAGTATAACGAACAGGTTCGACTAGGTTTTTGTGGTATTATTATTGACGATGTGTTATTTTGGAAAGAACACTGCCGAGATATCGCAATGAAATTACATAAAATATGTTATGAAATCAAGGTTAAAATTCCCGATTTCATAACATATTTTATGTTATGCACTGTAATAAGTGAACAATGTTTAATTTAATTTTATTATGCTCAGGTTCATTTACGTGTTTTGTATGGAATTTTGGAAATCGTCGATCGAGAGTTTTGCGTTGCATGGCAAATATTAAATCAAGCGACTTATGTAGTAGAAGTTCTTAGTAATATTTATGGTAATAAAATTAATAGTTTTAAACAGTCATACTACCATAGATATAATACTAGAAGTAAGGGTCTCTTCAGGCACCTTACAAACAGATTATGCATTACTCAAAAGAGCTCATTGACCCTTGAAGTTGTTCTTTCTAATATGTTACCAAAAGATAAAACATCAGCTCGATCAATTGGAATTTTGTTGGGCTGTGGCGGCTGACAAATTCAAAGTTATCTTTTAATTTTTATTTACTTAATAATAAAACTTTGACTCTATCTGTTTCTGGTCTTCCGGGTTGGAACCGCGTCGCTTGTATATCTGCCGACGTTTCGTACCCATTTGTATGGGACATTTTCAGGGCTGAATTACTGCACTGAAACTGAAGTTTTAGTGTAGTAGTGATGCGGTTCCAGCCCGGAAGCCCAGAAGCAGATAGCATGGACCACGGCCGCCGAAGTTTACATACAAGATTAAAACTTTGACTCCTTTGTAATGTGTATATTTTTATTTTTTATTTTATATTTTTGCTAATGTTGTTAAAGACATAACGATTTTAGAATTACAATATTTATATCCCTTCTGTTTTATGCAGTAATTGTATTTATTTCTTTTACTATGTGCGATAACGGAAATTAACGCGAACATACTGGTCGGCGACGATATTTACACAACTTTTGTTGTGATTTACATATGGTATTTCAGGGCACCGAAGTCGGTCTACGTGACCGGTTGCGTAATAGTTGATTTCGGGTGGTAGCATGACGCTTCCCCGATAGTTGCAAGGTTGACAGTGTCGAACGCTTCCATTCGTTTGGAGGTGCATGGGTACTTGGATGCGTTGAACGCGAAACGTTCCCTAAAACATTTTTTATGTATTCGATCTTCCATTTATGCTTATATGTTTATTATATACATATGTATGTACCTCCACGGAACAAATAGTTCGCTATTCAAACTAAATTGTATAAAACATATGCGTGTTTCATTTCAATGCATGGGGCTTTCAAAACAGAAAGTTACCTTAATAGACGTGTTCAATGTACAACATTTAGTACCGTACAAAAACCAAAAACTATCTATCTATCATATATATTCTGAAAAGTATACTCACAGAAAGTCGTTGACGGCAACAGTATTAATAGATTTTTAACTTTTATTTTTGTACAACAAAAAGTAAGTATTTTGCTTTATAAAAATATTAAAAGGAATAATGCACGAAAATATATTTTTAATATTTAATAAACAGGGCAGGAATACTTAAAAAATGTGTACTATTGTTTAATTTTTAAATGTTTTAAAATATACATCACTTTTACATGTTTTAAAGCAAGAGGATACCTTATGACGCCACTGAATTCTGCATAAAAATATACCATATACATATATCGTTAATACATGTACATTTTTTACACATTTTTCAATCACCTAGGTCTAAATGTATGTACATAAAAAACGATAAATTCTTCATTACTATTTTATTTTCAACATCGCGACCTACTAACATCGAATAAACGGTTTCACAATTACATTTATCTCAAAAAGAAAAGGGAAAAAGAATCTAATATTTCATAAAATTCAATACTACTAGACCACTTGTCAGATGCCTCCGTTCAAACTTATGTACTCTACAGTCATATCCCCAGTACGTGTATCTCTACACACAAATATGCACATGCATTAGTTGCAAGTTAATCGTCACTTATTCGAACAATGGATTATAAAACCGGGCGAAATAAAAGAGCAAAAACAGTGGCGGTGACCGCTACTTACGTTCGATTTCAGTGCACGATTTCAGTGAATGAACTTGAAAGTCGCTCCGTGCACATGGGAGAAATGTGCAACCCGCAAGCAGACGAATGCATCGATACAATCAGTATTTGGGGCATATAAACTGCATACTTGAATACTTGAATGGGGAAGTCAATACTTGGTATTTGCATAGTATTACAATATACATTCAGAGATTGTTGATAATATTACAGTTATACAGTTTACTGTGTCTGGCATAAAATATATTGTAATAGTCACCATTAAATTGAAATGAATCATATCAATGTATGGAAATAAGTACAATATTATAAGCGTATAGAATTCTATCATTTCAAAAGCCCCAAAACAGAAATAATAGTTTAAATTCGATTTCTTTTTAAACCGTAATTCCTAATTGTGTAAATGTTTTTGTATAAATTATCACAAAATGTAAAAAACTTGTAATATACATATTTAGTTGTAAAACGAAATTGAAATTAATCTCCACAGTCAGAGTTTTCATTTTATATAAGAACATTTGTTGCTGCTATGTACCAATTTGATGTGAATTAATTTATGAGGGTTTGTTCTCAAAACAACAAACCTAACGTATTGCAATAATGATTAACATTTTTCTTTCGACAGCGGCTTAACGAAGGTATTCTCAGTTTTCATTTTTCTGGAAATTATTCGACTTGCAGCCTTATGTGTTTGCTGTGCATTCCCCTAATACAGCTTCTGCACCAAATCCATTTCTCATGTTCTCTGTACCAATCGGTACAGAACCAAGAAAGGTCGGCTGCATCATGTTGTCGAATCTTGCTGCATGTTGCACATAGATGGCTTACAATCTTGCAAAATGTGTATGACCATTTCTGGAGGCTTATCCACAACTAAGGTCTACGTTATATCTATCAATTTTATTCATAAATTATCAAACAGGCGCATAACCCGTTCTTGGCATCCTATTATTATACTAAGCTAGTTTGTTTCTAGCGAAAGCAATTCCCCAGCCTTTTGCAATTTAACTCAGCGATAAAGGCTTGGCCACAATCATACTTAGATCTGTTACCCCAGTATGTTATGATAGATTTACGGATTTGCGCCCAGATAGTGCACTTAGACACTTACAGAACAGGTTCTGGTTCAATATACATGAGACTGATCGCTCTCTGGCAGATCCATCAACTTTTTCCTGTGATGCACCAATACTCTGGCACCAATAGGAACTTTACCGTTGCCTCTGCTCTTGTCACTAAGTGAAGTGGAGGTCCAGAAGTACTTCCATTGCCACAGTCTGACTAATTTTCATTGGCAAAATGAGCAAGCCTTTGTATTTTGCTTAACTTTGCTTCCTCTGTAATATCCTCTCTTTTATGGAATTGCTATCACCAAGTCCTGGTAGCAAATTCATTGAATCATTATGAACTACACTTCGAAATGTATAAAATCCGATGGAAATATCATATTTGAATAGATCAGTTCAACGAATTACACATGCTTTGTCAAGCAATTATTAAAGGCAAATATTCCTATAAAAATCATGTTAAAGATCTTCACATTGTACAAGGTGCAGTTCAAAATTAACGAGATTTGTTTCTACCGCACTCTTTTAACACATTGTCTTGCGAAAATAAATAACACTCGATTGACGACAACATGGAGGTTATATTTTCTACAGACTAGTTAAGCCTACTATGCACGCGCGAACTAATAAATATTATCAATCACTTTTTATATATGATCGGCACTTATTTTTGAACCGCGCATCGTATTATTCTGTCATATACTAACAAGATGTGTTAAACTCATGCTCCTTAAAATATTTTTTTATGAAATTAACACTTACACTTTAATTAGTTGTGAGATTTAACTATTGTATGACGCGATCAAATTTATGGGTTGTAGTGTATGCTCTGAATAAATTAAAGGCTAATCACGTTAATGTCTCGCATGTATGAAAATCGGTGCAAGAATAAAATGATGAAGAAGTGCAAATTACAAACACAAACGTGAGCATATTAATTGGACTAGAATCCTATAAATATGGCGACACAGTTTAGCCTTGTAGATAAACTATTTTCTTTTATTTGAGCCTCTCTAGCAGGTTTGGTAATTTTCTATAAATTTTCTTTGACATTTTAATTTACTTATTATTAACGCAATAAGGATAGCTGATAAATATAGACAAGTATTTTAAAGTTACGTGAATTTAAAATAATTATTCGCATAAAAAATCATGGAATTGAATAGAACACATTATCGCGCCGTGATTTTTGCAATTTCAAACATATGTATCTTAAGCTATAAACAATGTTTTAAACAAATCAATCGGGTGTTTTATAATTATATATAGATATACGGCGTGTTTCATAAAGAATATACGTATTACAAAGTATTATTTTGTCCAAACTATCGATCGCTGCCCCTCGGCTCGGCTATTGGAGAAACGAATACATAGTCTGGCTTATTTTATAGCTACGAGATGTCAGTTGTCTTCTGTTTTTATTGGTAACCGTTATATGCTTAAAATGGCTACTCCGCAGCAGAAATCATTTTTCTCGAGTTTGCAAAGTGCAATTCCGTGATTACAGTGCTAAGATGTTTCAGGTTGAGCTACCAAATTGATCCTCCGAATGGGTGAAACATTCGCAGATGGTATCGACAGTTTGTAGATACAGGATGTGCATGTAAAGGAAAGAGTCATGACCGCCCTCGTGTTTCTGAAGAAAATGTTGCACGAATTCAAACTGCTTTCCTACGTAATCCTTCAAAATCAACTCGTCATGCCGGTCGGGAGTTACAACTACCTACAACAATTTGGCGTGTGTTGAGACATCGGTTGGTTATGAAGCCGTACAAGTGACAGTTGTTACAAGCTCTGGGTTCTAATGACAAACGGAAACGTGTGGCATTTTGTAACGAGATTCATGATGCTATTGGCAATGACAACACTTTCGCACAACGTATCGTGTTCAGTGATGAATCGACTTTCCATGTTAGTAGTCTGGTAAACAAACACAATGTTCGCATTTGGGGTCTACAGAAACCGCATGCAGCCATTGAACATGAACGAGATTCGCCTAAAATCAATGTCTTTTGTGCGATATCCTGATCATCTGTTTACGGCCCATTCTTTTTTGATGGAAAGACGGTTAACGGTCAGCAGTATCTCGCTATGTTACAAAACTGGTTGTTTCCGAGACTGCACGAGGACAAGTTAATTTTTCAACAAGACGGGGCACCCCCTCACTGGAGTCGCCAAGTGCGTGAATATCAGAATGAAACTCTACCGAACCATTGGATTGGTCGTCAAGGAGCTGGCGACTTAGTATGTCTCAACTGGGCTCCACGGTCACCGGATTTGACACCCTGTAACTTCTTCCTGTGGGGTTTTGTTAAAGACAATGTTTATGTACCACCACTCCCACAGAACCTGGAAGAGTTGAAGAACCGGATCTGTACTGCCATAACAACAGTGACGAAGGACAAGCTTGCCCGAGTATAGGAGTAGTTTGAGTATCGATATGATATTGTTCGTGTCGCTGATGGAGGACATATTGAACATCTGTAATCTGAACTTGAGAGGTTCCTAGATATGTGTGTAAAGTTTCATATTCATATGTTTTAAAGTTTAATAAATATATGCATTCGAAATACGTACATTCTTTTTGAAACATCCTGTATAATTAAGCGCTTCACAATGGAAAATTTATGAAATTAACATTCTCTAGTATTCTATTGCTATTATTGATTACAAAGAGTTAATGCCATAATGTAATTTATGACATATTAATACGGACAATTTTTAATAAATTCTGAGTGATGGAATAGCAGGAAATATTACTTTTCATCAAATCTATCGGGTATTTGGAAACAAGTCTATACCTTAGCTGCCATAAAGCGACAATACACTGAATTTCAGCATTATCGACTTTCTTTAAGTAACACGTTTGGAGCTTTCCAAGCCAACAACGACTGCTACCGGAAAGAATATTGTTGTTTTTCGGGACGTGATAGAAGCAGTTAGTCTAGCAACTTGCAAGTTTGGTGTAAAGACAATTAATATTATATTACAGTAACAGTTAAGGTAGGTAAGCTTTGTCTCCATTGCGTCTCCCATAGATTTACTCCAGTTAAAATGAAGGTGGAAAAAATGGTGCAAATATACAATAAATTGATTTGTCAATAGATAGTATAATCTAGTGTACATCATTACAAGAAAAGAAACTGGTATATTGCTATAGTATCAAGGAAAGCAACAATCGGCAGTTTAAACCTCTGAAAATGAATCACTTCCAGCAAAAGTTGTTTGAGAAAAAACGCAAAATAAAGGATCAGTCGCCTCATTGTTTTGTATTGATGGACATGTTTCCATTGTAGTGCTGGAGAACTGTCATCAAAGAGGAAAAATCTTGGATACGAAGACTGTTGGGTTCACACAGTTGCTCGAACGATTAGGCATTTAAACCTAATGATTTTTTTCCACATATAAAAAACAAGTTACAGAGTTTACATTTTACATGGACCGAAGAAATGGTTTTAAAATTAATTTTTACGGGTGCTAAAATGCATTGATTGAAGATTAGAATATTTCTACTACTAAACTCTAGCTTTTTTCTTTCTTTATATAATATAAATGTGTGAAAGACTAGCAACCTTTATCCTGTACACGTTTTCTTATTTTTCCAAGAAGTGCTATTACACCTTAAAAATAATTTAAAAATGAAAGAAAAACATGAAAAATTGTTTTATATGCATACTTGCATCACACTCGATTGCAAAACATGTTAACCAAAAGCTGAAAGAAGTGAAAATATAAAAGCATGAACAGCTTTCCACAAATTACTTTTCAAGATCTCTTTAAGAAAAATATTAAGATTAGACAATGATACAAATCTGCATTAGTAACAAAGAATTATACCCTGTCAAAAGATAAACATGACGTGATAATTGGAAATCTACTGTGACTTAGCAAATATAATAAAACCTATATTGAAGAAGTAATGTGTTTCATTGAAAATAAATTAAAATAATTATCTTTACAATAAATCACATCCATCATACAATATGTAATTCTAACATAACTGAACTCAAAGATTGCACAGAAGGATAAATTAGAAAATTAGAAAATTGATTTTCATTAAAATTATTAAACAAAACAGACAAGTAAATGTGACGTAATCAACTTAGATTAGGAAAAACAGGAATCTAATGAATTATGATTTTGGTATATGTAGAAGGTCTTTTTTAATGCACAATTAGTAGCAAATAGTTTAAAAAATACAACCTTGACATTAGCGCCTTATATGTATTCGTAAACTGTCGTTATTTATCCATTTGTATCAGTCAATGGTCAATTGAAATAAATTGATGTTTTGCAAACATTTAATTGCAGAACCTAATTCATCATATAGTTATTTATATCTTCGTAAGACATTAACAAAAGCTGAAATCGGATTTTAAAATTATCGAAATTATTGCTAATGACATCATATTTAGTCTACAAACTTAACTTTGTTAGAATTGGAATAATCTTCGGAAATTAAAGCAGTGAAGTGAAGAAAGAATCTTGAGGATCTTTATATACGTAAAATATGTAAATGACGTATTACTTGATAAGAGTTTCAGGGTTCTTTTACGTCCTTATTTTTTTATTCATATCTTTCATTTGCTTTTATTCTTTTTAATTTAAAAGTTTTTTTCAAATTTATCATTAAAATTAAATATAGAAACACTGCCTTCATAAATTAAATTATTTAATATATGTTTATCTACTTTTGAAAGTTCTGCAAGTTCTACCAAGAACGTTAACAAAATTCTTGGTAAACTGCCTGTAAATTGTCATTCAGATTCCAAAAATTAAAGTGTGCAAGGGAAAACAAATACAAAAAGTACAAGTGTCAACACGAAACCATAAAATACGCTTTTTAATATTCGTTTTTCTCATTTAACTCTAATAACGGACTGTTGTCGTTAATTTTGTATGTGTTTCCTAATATCTTGATCAATAATGAAGCCGTGATGAGCCTAAAATATTGAATATACTCTTTGCATTACAAATAATAAATTATCACAGTCTCCATAAGAGAATCCTTACTACTTAAAAATAAATAATGCTTAATGAAAACTTGTCGCCTCTGGAATCGTTTTCTCTGAATAGAAACGATGTTTGTGTCAGGAAGTTTCAAAAAAGAGAGCAACCATTCTAAAGCAGTTCAAAAAGAAACGATTCATTTTATTTGGCACTTACATATATTTTTCAAGAAATTGGAAGCTGACTATTCTTTATGTTATTCTTACAATCTTCGAATAGAAAAATCATTGCGATGTTATTTTAGGTTACCTAAGTAAGTGTTCTTGACGAAACGCATCTGTACTTTCTTAGTTATAAAAACATATCGGAAGTATCTTAAGTGATATTAAAAATATTTCGTTTCAAGTTTATTTGTTTTTATTAAACTGTAAAAACCTCTTAAGTAATTTTTACCAAGAAGTTTATTGTCTTTTTTTCATAACTTTTATTGATAGTTACTGTAATTGATGTGTTCACAGTAACGATAGGAAACGACTCATTTCAAGTTGTAACCAGTGCTTTTTCATGTCTTTATTACGGTTTAGTATCGTTAAGGTCTTGTTTTTCTTTCTCTTCTTGCATCTAGTGAAATACTATCGTCCTAAATATTTTCATATGCACGGGTTATTTTAGTTGGTTTAATGTGTGTGTATTTATAAATTCAGTTGACGAATTTCCAACTCTTACTTATTACTTGGTATATATAGAATATGCGCACATCATTTACATGACTACAATGTTGTTTTAGACCTTAAATTCAATTCTCAGTTCATATTTTACAGTAGGAATAATTTTATGATTGTTTTTTAATGTTTATAGAATTATCAGAAGCTTAAAAGTCACTCTAATCTAATATGTATTCGCAGTATTCTTTCTTCATAAAAATGCTTTTGATACATCAAAAAAGTTTTTATAAAAAGGAGACATATAATCAGTCACGAAAGCTTTCATACACCCGAAGAATGTTAAAAATCATCAAATGTGAACATCCGATTATGATAAAGTGTATCTACTCTCATTTAACAAATTTAAAAAAAAAGTCTAATGACTATATAGTGATATCAAAGTTATTACTTAAAACCACAAGAAAATTTACATACATTTCATTCTATGACGTATTTCACCATTGTAAGACATATCTGAAAAGCGTTCTGCAACTCCTCTTTGTAGTGTCATGCATTTAGAGAAAAAATAAACATTCTATGCATTTGCAAAGATGATGCAAAGGTAAGCACATAATATGCGTAAGTTAATAATAAAATTACAGGAAGAAAAGTAATCCTTGGAGCAAATAGCCAAATCTGGTAAAAATGCGTTCTACAATGGAGAGTGATATAACAAAAATTCAAAATATCAGGAACTGTTGAAAAAGAGTGCACTCGGAGAACTATTACAAGTACAATGAGTTTAAATTAAAAGCATGTCAGTGAGAGGATCTATGGTGGCAATTGGGGTGGGTAGTTTAACATTTATTGAATAGATTTTGGATTGATGAGTACATTTAGATATCCCAAAACAATATTATTGTTAAAAGACGAATAGAACTTCCAAGAGAATAAAGATCCGAAACATACAGCTCAGATTGTACAGAAATGGTTACTTTAAAATATCGAGTCACTGTCTCGATCGCCGAATGATTATCCGTCTGAATACGTTAGGAAAACCAAAAATTTCAACATAATTAATAAGGAATTATTGAAGAAAGCGCTATTAGTAGAAAATTTCTTTTTCTTTGATATTACAAAACTATGTTATTGTCCTCTTCTTTTTTTGTTTTAGCAGATGATTGCTTCATAAAATCAGTTTTCAGGTTGCACAACTATCTTCACTGTCTTTCTTATTCATGTTCCAATGTATTTTTTTATTGCTTTTTTTTAATTTTAAGATATTTTATCAGGTTGGTATATATTCCATAAAATGCAAAACAATTTATCTTTTATAATACAAACTTTAATAGACCAAATTAATTTTACCTGTTAAAGAGTACTCCTTCCTACAACTAACAAAAATATACGAACTGTTTTAAAATAATTGTGATTTCTTATCTAGACTCACTAGGGTTGCAAATTCTTGCCAGCTCTTGGGGAAGTGTACTGCTAGTTAATTCATAGACGTGTGCTGCTAGTTATTTCATAGAGTGAATTTAGTACATCGTGGTAGTTTGGTTATATTATTGTTTTCCTGTATAAAATGGTGGATAGTGCTGTCTATCATTAATAGAAAACGTAATATAAAGAAGTTCATGAAAGAATTTACAGATTTAAATTACGATGGCGAAGAAAGAAAATATGTATAGTCTGCGATAAATAAAAGCAATATTAAATCTGATTTAAATAATAAAAAGCTGTGGTTATGTGCAGACGAGACTAACAAATTTTGTTATCAATATTGCAGTATGAACACTAGAACCTTTCAAATCGTCGATGTCATTGTTACTGCTAGAAAAAGATTAAAGAAATGTGCTGGCACAGCAATTTTGATGGTAGTGCTAAATACATTGACCAACTTTCACTTCTCGACAGATCATATGTTAATGTTAATGACTGATGGTGCCGCAGTCATATTATATACATCAAAAATAAGTGTAGTAATTTAGTACATGTGACGTGTAAACCTCATGTTTTACAACTTATAGCAGAAACTATAACTTTTATTCAGAAGTAAATGATTCAATTGAATCATTTACTTCTGAATAAAAGTTATAGTTTCATTTATAGCTCAAACAAATGCCGTTTTTCTTAACTCTCCAAAACGAATTCGGGAATTTCACAGATAGTGTCTAAGCATTTTTCAACCACCACAGCCACTTCTTGCACATAGGGAATATGATTATAAGTAGCATTTTATTATTCTGCCATTCTAAACACAAATAAAGAGCTTAATTTTGCCATTTAGTCCGAATGAAGCCACAGATATTAAAGAAAGTCGGAAAAAATTTAAAGGTGCTCCAGTACTTACAGATTTACAAATTGTTCACAATTATGAAGCAATACTTGAGGCAATAGGCAAATTAGGAAATTCTTCATTGTCGTTAGTGAAATGACTGCGAATACTAGACGATGTACACTCACAGTTGAACGCCTTAAGTGACAAATAAAATCATCTAGTTAAATTTAAATACCGTTTTAAATAAGTATTCAGATTTTATTAAATACGTAATTGAGCAGGTGAATTTAAAGGAAACTGCTTGATTGAATTAAGCAAGAAAAGTAAATAGAACCCCTTATTACATCAATGTTTGTATTCTGTACACGTATTTCGACAACTAAGTTGCCATCAGCAGCCGATAATTAATTACAGTGCCGCACAGAATAATCCGCACTAAAATTTTAACCATTGAGTGTGTTTGGCTTTCATAGGTTAAAATTTTAATGTGAATTAATTCTGTGTGACTTTTACAGCATCACTGTGATTAATTATCTGCTGATGATAACATTAGTTGTCGAAATACGTATACAGGAAATGAATATTGATGTGGTAAGGTAATATAAGTTAGAGGTAGTGCTTCTCTAGATCTCTTACATAACTTCAAAGATTATTTTAGCTATACAAATGTTAAATCACCAGATGTGGAAAAATCATTTTTTCTGTAAGAACACTTTTTAAGCATGGCCTACATCACTGGGTGATACGCTATTGGAAACAAACCAGACGCTGCAAACATATAACTGAGTTCATTGAGATCAATCTCAGAAGAGTTAGTGTTTCACAATTTTGACAATATTATTCAAATTTACTGGCACTTAATGTCTCACTACTGTCTATTGAACGCATAAATGACAACTTCACTGGATAAATAACAAGCATTAACGCTACCAATATTCACGATTCAGCAGTTCATTAATCATTAATTCTAAATAGACAGTTATTTGCGTTTAGACCAAAATTCCAATTATTACGTATGTCACCTATTATTGACTACGATGGGGCGGCAATGGCACTCCTCTTGACTTAGCAGTTCTAATAATCAAACGAAAGTCTCGTATTCAATATCTTTTCTATGCGCATATACTGTGTTTAAATTAATTTTCATTGCATTTTTAGTAAGTATATGTTTAACCTTTTTCTGTCTCTTTGATGCACTTTCAGTGGAGCACGAGGGTGGTCCCATAAGTACCCGGCACTGTATTAGAAAGTACACAATTTATAAAGCATATGTTTCAACTTCGAAGACGCCACTTTATTTAGTATTCGTTTGACAGCCATCAATAGTTAACCTTTTCAGCGAAATTGTAAAAATGGGGCCCAACCGATATAAAAACTGAACTGGATTCTACTCTGGATAAGTCTGCTCCTTCGTTTACACAGTGAAACATTGGGTAGCACAGCGTAAACGTGGCCATATGAGCTGCCAAGACAAGCATCGCAATGGTGACGACTCCAGAAATGGTGAAAAAAATCCACAAAGTGGTACTGGATGATCGTCGACTGAAAGTGCGTGAGCTAGCAGATATAGTAGGCATTTCAAAAAGTGCGGTATATCGCATTTTATCTGAAAGTTTGGACATGAGAAAACTGTACGCAAGATGGGTGCCGCGTTTGCCCACGCTCGAGCAAAAACAGTGTCAGATGTTTCAATTGAGTGTTTAGCGAAGTTTCACAGCAACGAAGCAGAATTTTTGCGCCGTTTCATAACCATGGATGAAACATGGATCCATCACTTCACACCCGAGAAAAAAGAACAATCAAAACAATAAACTCAAAAGGGAGAACCGGCTCCAAAGAAGACGAAGACCGTTTCATCTGCAGGCAAGGTCATGGCATCCGTTTTTGGGATGGGCGTGAAATAATTTTCATAGACTATCTTGAAAAAGGAAAACTATCAACGGCGAGTTTATGTGAACATATTGGCATTGTTTGAGCGAAGAAATCAAGCAAAAACGGCCGCATTTAACTAAAAAGAAAGTGTTGTTTTATCAAGACAATGCACCAGCTCATAAATCTGTTATTGCAATGGCCAAAATTAGTGAATTAAAGTTTAAATTGCTACCTCATTCGCCAGATTTAGAAAGATTTTCCAACGATGAAGAAGTGAGGTCGGCAGTTAATGGCTATCTTGAGGAACAAGACAGTTCTTATTATAAAAAGGGTATCGAACTTATTGAACATCGTTGGGAAAAGCGTATAGAGCTGAAAGAACATTATCTTGAAATATAAATATATTTCTTTCCAAAATTTTTGTGTTTTCTTTGTTGGGTCGGTTATTTCTGGGACCACCCTCGTAATCGATATATTATTTTTGAATGATGAGTAGAAACTATTTTTCTTTTGTTTTTGTTTATTTTTGTTTCACAACTATCAATGAGTAATTAAATCGCCGCTTATTTTGTTCAACTATAATCATATATTTGAATTAATTAGCAACTTACAATTTACTTCAAGGTTGATCAACACACAGCAGCGGAGCGTGAAGTGAAAAAGCGCGATTTTCCGATTATTTCCCATCCAATTAATCGATCAATTTTATCGGAATCCATTGCCATTACAGGCAATTATGGCAATTATGGCAATTATTGCATCTTATATTGGTGAGATGAGATTGCAGCAGCCCTACCGATGGTTTGCGCAGCATATTATACACGTACAGTTAAATTTGCGATAAGGTCATACTTATGCGACGATATTAAATTTACGTGTGCTTGTGTGAGTGCAAAATTGTACTTAGTGCACGCGCACATGTATGTGTGTGTGTATTTCTGTTATTAACGGCGGTAAATGTCAACGTATGTCCTTGAAATCACGCGACGGTTGTTTCACAACACCAGACAACAGGTTGATACGTACAGACGAGCATTCGCAAATGAAATATACATGAAGATGTCAACTTTAACCATAATTTTGTATTCGTAAATATTTATTGCCAATAACTTTCAGTCTTTTATGCGTATTGCAAATACTTGTACAATCCTTAATGATATTTAAACATACGAATGTGAATTACACATATTATTCATCTTCACCGCAATTATTTTGTTACAAAGTAATGTAGTGTCCGTCTATATACAGAGAATATCGTTTATATTGTTTCAGCACATTCCTAATTTATCAAAATGAAATAAATAGTATCGAGCGCGTAGAGTAAGTTCGGTCACCTTTTCCTGCTAAGAGTAAATAACGTGATCTTGACAAATTTTATATATAAAATTCACTTGGCCCTAACATTACAACAAGGCTACATCTACGCTGAGCTTTTGGACAATAACAAAATAAACACTGCCAAAACTTAGCGAAAGTTGTGAATATACCTAAATTTTCTGAATTAAAGAACAAAAATTCAATTATACACGGCTTTTTCTATCGGATTTTCCGTTCCTCCGTACAGATCAAGATTGTGTACAATCAACAATTTAAATATTCAATTCAGCTAAAAAAAACCGCAGCAAATTTTAACGTAGAAATATAAATTTCACAGTAATACAAAGCCATCGTTTGTCCTGTATAAACAGGATGGAACTTTTCCCAGTATTTTAAAGAAAGCAAGAGTTAACCAATATTTAAAAAGGGCGACAAAACAAAATTACGTAGCTATCAACTGATCCCTTTGCTTCTGGCTATTTACTGGAGCAAAATATATGCATGCTTAAAACTTACAAACTTTTTAATGAAATACAATATCCTGGAAAGTGCATAACATAGTTTCATCAAGAACAAATCCATGAGAACAGACGCTTTATCAATGAGATTTGCGAATATTTAAATAAGAATTATAAATAGAGCTGTCAAGTCATATCTGCTAACCAGTGCGTCCGAGGCGCGTGCTTGTAAAACAACACGTAGTCCAATCACGGAATACGCTGCTATATAAACTATATATATATATATATATATATATATATATATATATCGTATAGTATAATTATGTCCAAAAATGGTTGGGTTAGTGCTAGAATTATTAGAAAACATTAGTTTTCCGAAGATGTACACGAGTTTATAAAAGATTTTCCAGACTTAAAATACGATGGTGTCAAAATAATATGTTTAATAATTTTTTGACTATAAAGATGAAAGATGAAAGCTAAAAGACATGAAAAGTACACAACATAGACATAAAAAGTGGGTTGAAAATTCTTATAATGACTTTCCTTTTGATTTAATTTTTATGCTAACTTTTTGTATTTTACCATTTGCTTTACTTGCTCAAAAATAATTTTGTCATGAATACGTACAAAATGATGAAACTTCTGTGCGCGATCAAATTGAAAACAATATTACGATGGTGATTCAAATTTGATCTGCGTTTTATTTTTTTCTTGTCAATACAAACTACAAATTAATATTATATATACATCATTTCTGTCAGTAACACCCTCGCTTTAAAATACACTTGTCTTATCGCAACTTCTGTATTCCTATCAAAAAAAATTCTTTCGGTTGGCGATGTAACCAATTTTGCACCACATCCTTCACTTCCTCATTAGAGGAACATCGCTTGCTTCCCAAAAACTTTTTGAGTGGCCCAAAGATATGACAGTCAGGTCAAGTCCGGACTATATGGGTGGTGAGGCAGTACTTCCCAATAGTTAGTAACTGTTCGTTAGATAAGCTGTATGTTGACGAACGTTATTGTATAGGAGAATAATGCCCTTGCCGCATCTTTTAATTCGTGTAGACAGTGCAACTTTTACAAGAAGCTGACTGTTATCAGCTGATTTAATCGCTTCTCTTTCTTCGAGAAAATCGAGAAAAATTGGTCCAATTGGTCCCACAATTCATTTTTTCAGCCAATTG